>OOFE01051242.1:13049-24580 GCA_900323365.1 Monocentris japonica | reverse complement strand
TATGCATGTTTTGTCTGGCCTGGACAACTCAGTTGGTAGAGCATGAGACTCTCAGTCTCAGGGTCGTGGGTTTGAGCCCCACGTAGTGTAAAACTGTAACTTGTAAGTCACTTTGGATAAAAGCGTCTGCTAAATGACTGTAATGTAATGTTGTAGAGGATTTCTGTAAGGTATATGGTGACACCAAATGGTAAAGGTAGACTAATGCAAAAAAAAGTAAATATAACAAATAATGACGGTGTCAGTAACAAAGAAAAGTTCTGAAGTGCCACATCATCAATGACCACAACACACTTTCTTTCTTCCCTCTTTATTGTGGATCTGTTTTCTTTGGTTGTGTATTATTCATGGCCCCAGGCGTAATGGACCTTAGCGGTTTATTAAAGGTGGCGGCAGCTTTCTTCTGCCCTGTGCAATCCAGTCTAAAGGTTTATTACAATATAAATCATATAAATCATGTGTTGACAAACTACAGGACACCTATTTCAAACCTTAAATATTAACATCATGAAACTCCCTTTGAACCAGTTATGAAGACCAATCTAATTAAGATGTAGTTATGTGCAGGCCACCATGGACTGAAAAGAGGACATTGTATGGACAAGATGGATAGATATACATATTTTATTTTTTGCACTAGACTATCTTTACCATTAAAATCACCTTTAAAACAACAAGCATGCATAGAGGTATGCGTATCAAGTTTGTTTTATCAAAAAAAACTGCATGTAAAGTTACGTACACCTATGCATGAGGCCTCTAGATGGTTTGTCAAAGTAAGACTAATAAACTGTTGCACTGAAAAATGGGTTGGGTGCCGGATCTGCAGCCATGGCAACCTAACCTAACTGCTATGCATGTCAGTACAGGCCAGCCAGAGTAATCCAATCACTCTCAACCTGAGAGTTCCAAACTGGTAATTCAGCTTTCTTCATGAATCATGCAGACCCTAGGCACTACCAGGAAATCACTCATTTGTTCCATTTTCCAAGGACTGAAAGTTGGATAGTTAACGCCAGAAGCTGTTGCAAGGGATTTTCAACATCATAATGCTTTCAGGAATGATCCACCTGACTTATATTCTGTGGCCAGAGAGGAGATTGGGGAGAAGGACTGGAATTGGAATATGGAGGAAGTGTACAAACCATCCACTTTTAATTTTATATTCTATGTGACCTCACTTCCTGGAAAGACATACAACAGACATAACCTCTGCTAACCAACTGCTTTTCTCTGTTATCAGGGTTGCACAGTTTTACAGCATCTAGGTCCTGGGGGTATAAAGTTCACCACGCCTTACCTATTGTTTCAAAGCCTTCTCTATTTTTGGATCCTTTACCACTGACAAGTCAAGATTCCATTTCCATGTGTCATATTAAAGATCAGGAGTGACAATTTGAACTTGATCAGGTAAGTCTCTATGATTGGTAATGTATATCTAACCTGGGATAAACTAGTTAGTTCTCACGGTATTGTACAGTCTGTCAACCTAATTCTCAGTCTAGTAAGCACATGCAGAGATTCTAAACACAAGGAAATTTGTTACCGACAGACGGGAAAACAGTGGGATTTTTCTAGCATAGCAATTTCTGTGCGCTCGAAATTTGGGAGGGCAAATGTGCATCACGCATGTCAGGATATCAATTTAAAAATATTTCTGAATGCCTGCCGAATGACACTTACTGAGACTCACATATTGCAGAGCGGAAGTTCATAATTTAGGAAGAAGAACAAAAAACAACCACTATGGATTCTGAATTGTGGTTTTTGCAATGTAAGTATACCCAAGCAAGTTCCCAATGAGAACCCATTCATTGTTTTTGTAGTCAAAGACAAGTAGGCTATTTCAAATAGTGACCTATTGGCCAGCTTCTGTCTGCAGGATCTGTAACGACAAAAAAAGACCATCAAAATTAAACAGCCATGGATTTAACCACCAATTATAGGTTTCGTTTTTATTACTATGTAGAGCTCAGGTGCTTGGAAATTAAACCAAGCAACTCTTCTTTCAGTCTCTGCCATCAAAATACCGGACATAAACACACAGCTGTGTGTTGCATCGGTGCTGTCCATTGATTCATCAATTGCAAGGGACATATGTTCAGACTGCTGGATCCCTTCAAGAATAAGTCTAAGGACGTCATCGGAAAGGACGTGAAGGCGGCGTGCAGACAGAGGTACTTTCTTGACTGATGCGATAATGCCTTCCATTGCTTTATCACTAGCCAACTCCTCCAAGACAGTTACCATGCATTCCTTAAATACATGGCTGTCGGTGAAGGGCTTGTTATTGCGTGTGAGAACCCTGGCTACTTTTAACAATGCGCTTTTTGCCTTCTCTTGTTGAGACAAGAATTGTGTTGCTGTGAGCGTAGCCGGCTTTTAATGTCTCTATCTTCCCATGTCGGGCCTCTGACAGTAGTGGGTAGGAAACGTTTGTTTCCAAGTGGTGCCTCAGATTGTGCTCTTGCAAACCGCAGCACTTTCATTGGGTCTGGCTTTGGCAAACGAGAGTAATATGAACATGTATTTCTCTGTCCATTCTTTATTGAAGTTGTGATTCTCATCATCAGTTTTCCGTCTTGCCATTTCGTCACTAGCAACGGGTCACTGCCAAAGTTAGAGATCAGGTCACCCTGTGACTAAACCTATACGGAAGCCTAAACGTTTTGGTTTGAAATAAAATTGCTTAGGCTACTGATGGGCGTTAATTTTTCTAATAAGGATAACAATTTACTGACATTTATTAAAAGCCTGCAGAATGGGATTACATTTGCGGTCTTGAATACATAGTTATATTATGGTCTGGCCCACCTATCAACTGGCCCGAGGCTAAATGCAGTTGCCGACCCCTGATGTAGAGGATGAATGATGGGTACAGAAATGTATCCAAAAGTGTTACAGCTACTGCAAACTAGTCAAAGTTCTTTCATTTAAGTTTTTTGGTGTGAAATGCTCTCTGAACAAAAGTTGTGACAGAGATCACACACACACACACACACACACACACACCTCCACTCCCTACAGTTCTGTCTGTTATTTCCTATTCTTCACAGGTCAAAGAGAGGCATTTCCATTTTCTCTGATAGCTGTCAGCCACAGTCATCATGCATACAATAGGTGAGATATCTGCACTAAGGTAATGGCAGACAGGGTAGGTGGGACACACAGCTTTCACCATTCCTATTAAAAATGGCTCCAGTTTCAGTTTCTGTTTCCCTCTCTACATTACAATTACAATGTGCTCAGTCTCTCTGATCCGTAAACATTTTCTCTAACTTAATGTAACTGCTGAGCTTATGTGTTTAAATGAACTCAAGTCACGTCACTGAGGTTGCATAACTGTACAGTTAAGTTCAGCATTAATGTGCTGAATTAAAAACAAATGCAACTGCCTGTGCATGTGAGTTCTACATGAGGTCAACTGACTGTCTTCTCTTCAATGTGCAATAATCCTTTGAATAGGTTGCAAAGTGTGTAAAATAATCCTTACTTTTGGTTACTTGTAATGTTTTTGATCTAGGAAGTTTATTAAAATGTTGCACACAAAACATCCGGATAAGAGCATCAGATAAATTACTAAAATGTACAGAACAGAAATGTAAAATGAATAATCCATGTTGTCTTTTTTTGTATTGCAAATCTGCTTTCAGATGATGTTTATGCTTACGCCCTGTCCAAGACCCTTACAAAAGTTTCATCACCTGCAACTGTGGGACTCTACTCCTCATGTCAGAATCGAATCAGCATGATCCTCAGACAAATAGAGAGTATGTATACCATTTGACTGTCCATCTGCTGCCCTGCCCGTTTGTCTGTTGAATGATTTACATTCATGGGTAGGAAGGACACTGGAGATGTGCTTCAGGGTCTTATTCAGCACCAAATGTAAAATAAACATGAAACATAAATTACATAAGTCACTGTTCCCCCTTTCAGGGTTGAGTGTTGCAAGTGTTATGATTTACCTTTTTGTTGTACATAACCTCAAACTGCCTCATCCACTTCTACTCCAGTTTTTCTTTTCTTTTTTACATTTGCCAGAATGGCTTTTGACAACACCAGAAAACGTGCCTGAACGTGCAAGAGCATTTTAGCTGTGGGTTTTCCATGTAGGTAGAGAGAGCAATCACGATAGTAAGAGTGGGAGTCTTTCAAGTTGAGATGTGCCCCTGACTCAAAATGTAACATTCTTATCGCTGCATTGCATTCTGGACTATTGAGGCTATTTTCGGGGGAGAAATTGGTATCTCTTCGTATTTACTTCTCCCTGTATGATTGTTGGTTACTCTATGGTTACTCTAGAAAGTAGCCTTTGCTCATTGATACTGAGGGACATACACCAAAACCTCACCTTTACTGTTTTACAGATTTTAAATTTTTTCTCCATTAAACTCTCTTTCCACTGGAAATGTCTTTGTGACATGACATAATCTACATTTGGCTATTTATCCACAGGAATAAGAAAAATACAGCACCAAACAACATGGACCCAGTAATGCAAGGTGCATCACTAACAGTTGTTTTCTAACAGTGTTAAAGTCTAACAACCTATATAGTAGCAGCATTTCCAGGTCAGGTGTACAGGAATGCTTCCCTGGTTCAGTCAACAGGTTTCTCTAGTTCTCATAGAGATACACAGGTTAAATGGGTGCAGATGTGCCTCGCTGAAGGCCGCCCTGCTCCTGGGTCACTCAATCATCTACAATTTAAACAAATGTTAAGAAAATGTGGGTAGATTTTTTTGGGTAGGCAGATTTTGCCCCCAAAATGTAATACAAGAAACTAACACGTTTTTGAAAGATTTAAGGAAGAATGTGAGTGTACAGCACAGCAAACTAAAATTACATCAAAGTAAGGGAAAATGAAAATAGTGTGAGGTTAGAGTGATACAAATAGGATTATTTGGTGTTTATTATGAATGTTATTTCCTGACTGAATGAAGTCATATGAATGGTCACCTTTCATGCTAAATAAAGGACTAACATTGGATTACTCAAACACAAAATATATCTATACTAAACTACCAGGAAATATTTATACTTTACAAACAATAACATTACACAGGCCTAGTTCTGGTTTTGCCACGCTTTGTCCCTGCAATAATGCTGCTTCTAAATACTGCAATATGAGGAATTCTTAAAAACATACATGAAATGTACATTGCATACCATCGGAAGTGTACATGTCGCAGAAATATATTTTTTTTAATTGTACACCTTGCCTGCTTATGTATTGGTCAATTAAACATAAATATTTCTTCACAGAGGTCAGAGCACTTAGTGGGCAACGCCCCTGGAGCAGTTTCGAGCTCAGCACCAACTCAGGTTTCTGGTTCCGTTGTTCCTGATGTATGTCCCAGCTAGTTAGCTGACTCATCTTAATTGTAAATGTTCTAAATGTCTATTTCTATCCAGTGCACATGGAGCAGGAAGCTTTAAGGATGGAGCAGGAATACCATGGTAGATCCAGGCCTCGCTCAGTTAAGCCCTCCCTCACTGGCCTTCTTGCACTCATTGGCCGGCTACTCTTCTACAAGCCTGTTTGGACTGAGGAGTACCAGCAGCGCCATAACATCAGGTTCATTTATGTGCATTTTAGTGCCTGGCATTTTGCAGGCAGTGACCTGCTGTGGGCAGGGCTGGCGATACGCCTGTTTCAGGCCATGCAGGAGAACTTTGGGAACTTCCCTCTAGTACTCTACCGTGTGGCTCAGCATGATGAAGAGGAAGAGATCAGGAAGAAGGTTGTGCATTTGCCTTTACTTGAGATGTTTTATCATTGTAACAGTTCTCTCAATTACTATAGATGGGGCTTTTGTGTCTGACCTGGTTCTCTTTGTTTTGTTTTTTGTTGTTTTTATTGGAATGAAAATGTATCAGATTGTGGAGGATGGTCCAAATGAGTGGAGGTCCAAGAAGCTCTGCTGCTGCCCTCTGTGGCTTCTCTTCCTATCCATTCTTCTGGCAGCACTTATCATCTTGGTAGTCCTGGTGGTATTTGGCTTTCCCAAGACAGAGGTTAAAACGGATGAGGGGGTAGCTGGACCAAGTAGAGGCCAGGTAGGTGTGCTGGAGGGCCTGGCTATTGCTTCATTAGGAGTCCCTGCAGCTGGAGCAGTGAGGTTTACCTTTCTGATGGTTAAGAACCTCATCTTCAACCAGGATCTGAACATCAGGAGGAAGATGGACAATGAGCGGGTCAGCAACCAGTTAGGCTTTATGAATGAAGTGAGAAAGGAGATGTGGCTTCTGTCCAGCTTTGTCCATTTTATGGAGGTGTTTGAGAGGAGAAGGATCCGTGTGGTGATGAAGATCACCAAATTGGACCGCTGCTCCCCCAGGAAAATTGTTGCAGTCCTAGATGCTATCAACATTCTGCTTTCAGATGAGGAAAGTCCCTTTATTTCCATTCTGGCAGTCAACCCAGAAGTTCTTGTACAGAAAGTGAACTTTGCAGATGGCTGCTTCAGTAAAGAGGACAGAGCTTATGCATTTTTGAACCGCATTGTTACTCTGGCCTTCACAGTCCCACCACTGTGCGAGGCATCAAAATGCAAGGTATTTTACAGCCTTACAAGCCAGTCACAAATCACTGAGGACATGAACAAAGAAAAACAGAGAACTAAGGGCTACAACAAGACATCTCTTTCCCCAGATGCATCTTCAATGGAGAATGCACAGGCAACATCTAACATCCCACTGATGGATAAAACCATAACACTGGAGTTGAGAGAGGAGGAAGTAGAGAATCTGATCAACTCTGCTTTTGGGAGCATCCAGATCAGCCACAAAGGGAATCTAAACAACTATATCTTAGATGATGGCATGTCTATGAGGAGAGTTATCAACTCTATTCGAATGACTGTGATACTGCTGAAGGCCTTGGAGACAGAGCTTCCCCCACCAGAGCACATTGCAGCCTGGGTGGTCTTGGCCAATGAATGGCCCTGCCGCCTCAGCTGGATCTTCCAGTGTTTGGAAGATGATCAGCAGAGAGCAGAAATTGATGATATCAATGGGGCCATCGATGACAATTCAAAGACCTTATGGGAAATCTTCAGCGAGTCCAGGGCAGAACTCTATGTGATGAGGACACAGATAGAGGACCTCCTAGAGCAGGATGGAGATCCGGAGAGGTTTGAACTGTTTCTCAAAGTAGATTTTCCATTCACTGTAAAGGACATGAAGAAGTTTAAAGTTGCAACGGTCAACCTGGACCACACAATCAGGAAGGAGTTGGGTCAGATCAGAGGGACGTCCAAGCTGAAAGATTCTGATTGGATGAGGAACCTAGCTCCTATGCCAATCAAAAGTATCATCAACATGACTGCAGAGGATGTCTGTAAAGAGGTTAGTAAAAATAAAGTAATTTATTCATCCACTTTGTACCATGGTAAGTCTAGATTTATTTTGTAAGCCATGTTTCTACCCTATATTCTGTTTCCCATTTTTCCTAGCTGGAGAAGCTGCATTACCCTGATAAGTATGCTGATATTGTGAGAAGCAACGACCTCAATGGCTTAGCGTTGGTGTTTGGTGATGTACATGACCTCAAATTACTCCTTCAAATGACTTTTGGCGAGTGGACAACTTTCAGACTGCACTTTCTGGGTTACCCCTCACGTCTCCGCCCACAAAACAAAACCGTGCAACTGAGCCCTAATCATCTACAGAACCAACTGTCTAGGTCCCACCTTGTTCGCCATCATCATTCATCCACTCTCAGCCTGGTTATCAGTTGAATGTGGTGGTCTAAAATACTTCATCTGGAGGTCTGATATCCGTAAAATTATGTTTTGCCACAAGTGTCACAATCATAAAAAATGGCTTTGTAAAAATGTTTTATACCACTGATTTGACTTTTTGACTTTTTTTACTGGAACTGTTTAAGTACTCCCAGGTAGATATAATGTTAGTTAGCTTCTTTAGCTTGCTAGTTTGAAGGTAAGATGTGAATTATGATTATGACTAGCCCTAGCTGTATAGTTTGCTGTGTGAACCTTAGCACACATGAACAACAGTCTACCAGCCATGTTGTGAGCATTACTGTATGAAAGCTTATTTTTTTGATGTGGGGCTGGGTTAAGTGAAGTTTGCCTAGCATTCTTAAGCTGCATTTTGTCTTTCCACCTTTTGCATGTTATGTGCATGGATACATCAATACATGTAATTTCTTCTATGTTGATTATTATTATGGTCCATGGGATTATTTGCCTCTATATTCACCATGATGTTGGCGTTTCATTTTGCAGCATTCTAATGATTATGTGAGTTGCAGCTACCTTAATTGGCTAATAGGTTGGCAGCTCTCATTATTGGGCTAATGGTACTGGGCTAGCTCCGTTAAGCTAATGTAGTAGCTTACAGGTTCATCTCGTTGGTTTGCTGTATGCTAAGTAGTAAGTAAGTAGTGTTAGAATGAGAAATCTTAGTGGGAGGGATTGTTTTTTACTTCATGTTCAGAGCTAATTGTCATTTCTGTATGAAGATCCAAACTAATACTAGTTAGTCATGGGCATGTAACCTGCTCCTGTGACCTCCCGCGGATATGGAAAATGGATGGATGGATGGATATAACGTGCTCTTTTCTGTGGACATCCTCATTGGACTCTGGGACATGACATAATTTGTGGAATTACTGCCATTTATAATTATTGTATTTAGAAGATATATTGATTGTGCATTTATTTCTCTTGTCCATTATTATCAAACCACACTCCCCTCATATACTCAAATCCAAATGCATGTCGATACTCCTGCAAGCCATCCAATTAAAAGTGATATTGATTCTCTGGCCAGAATCATTTCTGTAGTGTCTCCTACCCATACCGGTGTGCTTCCCAGGATCTATTCCTCACAGTTACAGTAACTAAATTTGACTTATGCTTTAAAGGAAAAATAAGATTTATCATTGTGACCAAGTAAGCTAAATTAATGGTTGACTATATCTAATTCATCCTGGTCTGAATTGCCTAAATAAACTTTGACTATAGCGTTACCCAATTGTGTCATATTATTTATGGTTCAACTGTATTTGGCATTATTGTATCTCATATTTTTCTTGCATCACTTTTCACTTATTAACCATGAAACCAAATTGTTTTGCCATATATGAAGACAAGTACTCAAATATACATGTGATAACCACAGTATTCCCTGAATGAGCCTGAATAAACCTGCATGGCAGGATTCAATTCAGTATTTCAAATCTATGCATCTAAAGTAGGCTGGTGTCACTAAAGAAACTCTACTGTGAAATGGCTGTGAAATGTATCTCAGCTGTTAAAAACTCTGTTATACACCCAGTTCACACACAAAAAACTCTTCAGCAGGGACATTTAGCACTCTGGTTGGCTGAGGGGCAAAGGCTGTGATGGGAAAATTACATTATTAGACCGAGCAAGGATGAAGATGTCTTCAGAAAAATATTTTATTAAAACAATCACTGGTTTAGGTTGCAATAATACATATTTCTAATTAAAAAATGTATCTAAGTCAGTACTCGTAAGCAAAATTATAATAGTAATTATGTATATAGTAATATTGTAAAATTATGTAAGATGAAATTAAATTGAATTAAATAAAAAAAGTAGTGATAAATAATTAAATCCAATCTTCCAGTATCTCAGCAAGCGCTTTTGCACAATCTCTACTTTGACCTTTATGGTTTTATCATTAATGTTATACAGCAAACCATATTACTAGAATATTTGTTTGCAACCTTGATGCTAGCAACTAATGAGAACTACTAGAGAGAAGAGAAGCAAGATAAGCTAATTGTGGCAATTTACCACAAGCAGGTTAAAAAGCTAGGAAGCCTGTATAGCTGTAAGTGCATTTTCAGCAATTTCTTCTGGAAACACTATAAGTGGTTTAATCATATGTGAGGACACACAAACCATGTTAGTGAAGTAAATATTTACTTACATTTGTAGTTGATTGAAATCAAACTGAGCATATTTCCCACTGTAGTATAAAAACAAAATCGACATACTAGGGTACCGTACAACATACTACACTACATACTAATTTTATTTTTTTCACACTTACTATGTTAAGTGTGGGTAGTACACAGCTCAGGCTTTTAAATACCAATATGGCTGCCAGTACTGAGGCGGAAGAAGGTGAATAAGGTGAATTTAATGGAACATCTAGGACAATTTGGGAGAAAGACTGGAATAAAATGAAGAGGCTGATTGAGGTGGACAAAACCTAACCTGTAACCTAACCACCCAGCTACAGGTACTCCACCACTGATTGTTCAATTTAGTATAGTGGATCCATATGATTCAGGGGAGTGTGTAAAGATATTGTTGATTACATTCAGACTAAATTAGTTGTATTATTTATTACAATTATTTATTGGATTTGAAGCTATGAAGTAGTTTTATTACTCTCTGGCCCGGACAGCTCAGTCGGTAGAGCATGTGCCTCTCAGGGTTGTGGGTTCAACATCTAAGAAACAGACCACTCCATGTCCAAGTCCACCATTTGCCATTCTGTGCAGGCGATGTCCTTTGTGCCAGCGCTTCCTCTAGCTTGAATGCAGGGTAATAAATCTATTTGATAAAGGTCCGTAGGGCAAAATTGAACTGGCACTGACAGGATATATTTGAGAATTCATGGAAAAAATGAAATTCACTGCAATGTGGTTGTGAATACTTTATTGAACACTGACAAATACATGATCATGTATATGTGCAGCAGTAATCAAAAAAAGCAACAATTCTGTGATAAATTCATGATGCTCAATACATGAGCATCATACACCGATCAGCCTCAACATTAAAACCACTGACAGGTGAAGTGAATAACATTGATTATCTCGTTACAATGGCACCTGTCAAGGGGTGGGATATATTGGGAAGCAGGTGAACAGTCAGTTCTTGAAGTTGATGTGTTGGAAGCAGGAAAAATGTGCAAGCGTAAGGATCTGAGCGACTTTGTCAAGGGCCAAATTGTGTTGGCTAGATGACTGGGTCAGAGAATCTCCAAAACAACAGGTCTTGTGGGGTGTTCCCGGTATGCAGTGGTTAGTACCTACCAAAAGTGGTCCAAGGAAGGATAAATGGTGAACCAGCGACAGGGTCATGGGCGCCCAAGGCTCATTGATGCGTGCGGGGAGTGAAGGCTAGCCCATCTGGTCCGATCCCACAGAAGAGCTACTGTAGCACAAATTGCTGTAAAAGTTAATGCTGGCTATGATAGAAAGGTGTCAGAACACACAGTGCTTCACAGCTTGCTGTGTATGGGGTTGTGTAGCAATGGGCTACAATGGGCATGTGAGCGTCAGAACTGGACCATGGAGCAATGGAAGAAGGTGGCCTGGTCTGATGAATCACGTTTTATTTTACATCATGTGGACAGCCAAGTGCGTGTGCTTCGTTTACCTGGGGAAGAGATGGCACCAGGATGCACTATGAGAAGAAGGCAAGCCGGCGGAGGCAGTGTGATACTCTGGGCAATGTTCTGCTGGGAAACCTTGGGTCCTGGCATTCATGTGGATGTTACTTTGACACGTACCACCTA
>OOFE01051240.1:2299-15700 GCA_900323365.1 Monocentris japonica | reverse complement strand
CAAAGATTCCTCTCTCATCTATCCTGCCTGATCACTTTCTTACCTGGCTGCTGTACATTTTCTGTGGTTCTGCTGCTTTTCATCAAGTACTTTCTTATATCCATCTATTTCTATGATTTCTACAACTCGTATTTATCTGTGATGGAATGATTGGAGCACATACTTCTTTGTCATGAAAAACATTTTCATAAATTTATTATAGGTCTTCTGGAAATTTGATAAAATCTGCTGGGTCAAAAATATACATACAGCAACTTGAATTATCAGTTTTGGTGATGTAGAAAGTTGTGCCAATCAAATTTGCTTTGTGGCATGGCCTCTTAACTTGTTGTGAGTGATTATGATTGACTACAGCTGGTGACTGGTACAGCTGGGATTACTCGCCTACTCTCTAGGATTAGCTGCTCTGAACTGAGTTCAGTTGTGTAGTGCTGCTGTCTGCCTGCCCGATCTGGTGGTGGCAGGTCTCTCTCTCTCTCTCTCTCTCTCTCACTATGGTTATTTGTTGATTCGAAATCAGTATGTATGCCTATGAGTTGGGTATCCTTAGCCTAGTTAATGTAAAACATAATATATATATATATCTTTAAATCACTTAGATTTTCTAAAAAAGGGTCTAAAATCGCCCCTGGTGATGGCAAAGTCAATTAATCTCCTCTAGGACTCTAAAATGTTATTTCCCTTGAAACAAGTGAAAATAATCATCGGGTGAGGTAATTCCACTTGTTTCCAAGGCAAATAAATAGTTTCTAGAAAATTCCTTAAACAACTGAAATTGCATTGGAAACAAGTGGAATTATCTCACTGCATTGGCAAAATTTAAGACTGAATATGACATTATATATGACATTACTTCTTCCAATGGCTTGCTCGCATTATTTCTTTTGGCTGGCTATAATCATGCCATACAATTGAAATCAATTCCTTTTGTTTTCTTGCGGCCCCTCCTACAGCAAAACAATGTTTTTTCTTGACAACCTAGGGAGCAACTTATAGAGTTATGCATCCCACTCGAGAGCCCAGGACTGTACCTGGACTGCAAATTACTGTACCCACAGGTATCTTATGACTGTCACATGATCAGGGTAATACCAGCAGCACTGAGCAACCATCCCCCAGCTAACTCTGTTGTTTTACGGTGTATATGTACACATACATATAGGCCACTACATATCTGGGGAGCTTTCCCCAAGTTGTGCATGTATTAAGAAGATGGCTGAGTACAAACAAAGTCCCTAGACATTCAATGTATCTATTGCTGACGTCAGCCACCCTACGACTCCATCCATGCCTGCTCATTCACTGTGCAATGAAAAGAAATTTAAAGCGTGGAGGTGGAAGCTCTTAATTGAATCTCCACTCAAGTAAGACTTGATTCAGGGTGAAGGGGTGGTCCTGCTTTGCATCCATTCTAAGTATACAGAGCAAGCAGAAAGACACCAGTCCATTTTGATCTTTGTGAGCTGCAAAGCAGAGGCTAATACAATGATGAACAGATGTCTTTGCTACTATCTAAGAAGATGGGATGAAGATAAGGAATAGCTTTTCTTCGGGGCCACTCAAGCTCTGTGATTCATGGTGCTACTCTGTCCTGCTCATGTGTGTACATTTTAGTATACTGCCATGTGTAAATAATCATTAGTAGGCCTTATGATCATGAAAGATTGTAATGTCATGCAATTATTTCTTATGTTCAACCACTCAGGAAGCAAAGCTCTTATTTCAGCCTGAGCATCAACTTTAATCTCTCTTCTGTGCTCTTAAAGGATAGCACCCATATACTTTAGCTTTTAGCTCATTGCCAACATTGGTCCACACTAGTAGATGTTGGTCACTATGACAAAGACATAAATGCCATTCTTCCCAACAGTATAAAAAGCAACACACTGCGATATGTTTACAATTGTCTTGTTCAGTATCCTGTCTCAGTAATTTCTGTACTCTAGAGCCACAGTCCTCCACAGGGCCCCACATAGCATGATATCTTCCTGCCGGACAACTCTGTTGGGAAATGTGACTGAAAGGTAGCAGGAGTTATTCAGAAAAGAAAGCCAGATGGAAGAAATGCACACAGGAACACAGGAATTATCCTTTAAGGTAGAAAAACAGACTAAAAGCCTGTATTTTAAATGAGTACAATATAATAGATAGATAGATAGATAGATAGATAGATAGATAGATAGATAGATAGATAGATAGATAGATATATGAGCTGCAGAGTTCCAGTTCCTAGAGCCTTTGCCAATGCATTGTTCTTAGTTTTTAAACTCTATTTTGGCATATCAAAGTGACCTTTTTTAAATTCTTTCCCCCTATTCTTTCCTGTCATGTAATAGCCTGCCTGGTGCTGCCACTTTGTCAATCTCTTGGAAGACGGCAACTAATTATACACTCCAAATAAATACTGTATGGCTTTAGCTTCTGAAAATTCATCAAAATGCAAGACTGGTATTTGTTAAATGTCAGAGCTACTGCTAACCACCGTGGAGGAAAATAGCCTCTTTTAAAAATGGTATGCCTCTTTCTTTAAATGTGTCTTGCTCTCTATGCCTCTCTTTGTGTCTGTTAATGTAACCTCAGTCTATGTACTGCTTCACTTTACTTTATCTGACATGACCAAAAGAGCTCAGTGATCATTTAATAATGCAACATGTTCACGTTTCTACATACTGCAAGCAAGTAAATGCAATGAACTCAATACAGTAAGTCACTGCAGAGAAAATACTCCTCACCTCCTGCTGGGTGATATAAGTGCATGTCTCTAACAGCACTACAGTGCATTAATTTGCCACCAGCATAACAACACAATTGGTGTAAAATGAAATTACTATCATCACTGCCTGTAGTGGTCCACCTCTAATGCTCCAGGTTGGCATCTGCATTTATGAATGGTTATGTATTCTCCCAAGGGGTGTCATAAATTTCTCATATGTGTGCTGTGTTGGCCTAGTTATTTACCATGCTTCAGATACAGTAACAGTTCAGCAGTGGTCTCTGACTCCGCCTGCCCTCAACCTTGAATTAATTTAACTGTGTGTGTGTGTGTGTGTGTGTGTGTGTATGTGTGTGTAAATGCATGTATGTATGAGGCATAAGGGAAAGAGAAACAGGTGTGTTTGAAACATGTTCATGTGCTGTGTCCACACAGACAAATGATACATGAATGATTCTGATGCAAAGGGGATAAAATCCAGATGTGCGCACACACACACACACACGCACACACAAAAAATACTCATGCCTTGAGGTCTTGTGCTTTTTATTCTGGGTATTCTGTCCAGTCTATCACTGCTCAATAAATTGATTTCACCATTTTCAGACCTTGAGACAAATATATATCACTTTGGTACAGGGGGCAACTAGGTGGGTGGCAAGAAACTGAAAAACAAACTGTGTGTTCGTGTGTGTGCATGTGCGTGCGTGCGTGTGTGTGTGTGTGTGCGATCGGAACATCACATGAAAGCAACCAAGCCTCAGGTGTGAAATGAATCAATTACAAAATGTTTAAAGACAGCAGTGATTTGCAGAAGAGTAAAGAAGTCTTTTATATGATAATGACATAAACATTACGTGTACTTCAAAAAGATAAAAGTGTTTCTTTTTTTTTTACACCTGGATGCTTAAAAAGTAATCCTTCAAAACATGGGCCCTATACATGCTGTAAAATGCTTAAGGAGTAGCTGTAACCTCAAATAGTACCATGGATATGTAACATACATATTGCATGCCAGGGTGTTGTGTTAAATGTAGAGAAGCTTCACACTCTTTCCAAGTCAGTAATGTTTTTCACTGTTCCAAAATGCCTGAAATCCTGATGAAAAACTCATAAGGTAATGTATTGTTTGCTACTCCTCTGTAAATAGCCCAAGGGTAGAACAGTGAAACACAGCAGCAAAATATATGAGGCAGAGAGAGACAGAAACACAGACACACAGAGAGAGAGAGGGAAAGAGAGATGAATATGTGCTGCTGACAGAGGGGCACAATGTGCTTAGAGACACCGGTGAATGGAGTTTAGTACAACATTAAGGTATTTAGCTCGGGTGCATGTCTGCAAAGAAAAACTCTTAAGCTTTAGCTGTCAATTGCATCGCAAATCCCTGTAAATGTTCATTAAATAATTTTCAAGAAAATGTAATACACTGTACTTATCCACCACGATATGTAGACCAAAATAATGTCATACATCGCATTCCAGGAGGCATTCAAAATGATTTCCAGACGTAATGCCATCGACTGTGAATATCTGAATTATTATCAGGGCATTAAAGTTGCATGTACTGGAAATGGGAAAGTGGTCACAGTCAGAGTTGCTATTATATAAGACATAATGAGGGCTATATAGCATAAATTGAGACTTGGAAAATAGGTGCTACAAATCCCACAGTGTAAAAGATCAAGAAGCTAGTTGCAGAGTACAGTAGCAACACTGAAGAGGGAAGGGGCCTGTTGAAGAACACATCAGCAGGATTAATTGGTACCAGCCAATCTGCAGACTGGATTACCAGACTGATTCACCACAAATGGGCTATCAGACTCCCATATTGAGGGAGCTTGTCACATAATCCAGGATAAAGACATAATATAGTGGTATGACCGTCAAATTGTTCTTGAGTTGTGACTAGATAGCTAAGATTAATTGCAGTCACTCATAGCTTCGACACTGCCTTGGAGTGTTTTTCTGACTAGTGGCAACAACTATTCTTGAGCAGAGCGTAGAGACTATGTCTAACCTCTGTTCATTTGTAGGGCGAAAGGGAAAGAGAGAGAGACCTGCCTTTACTCTTTGTCATCTGCTTCAGGGTAGCTTTCTTTGAACAAAGCCAAGGTCGGACACAGAGTAAGGCTTAATACATTAGATATGTTCAAATACAGTTTTTTCTGTTCTGATGCAGTTGGTAATAATATATTTACTGAGGTGTCTTTTGAAGGCTCTAGAGGGTTTTAAAGCTGATATGATGTGAAAACTGACCTATTTTGAATTGTGAAGCGACGTACCAACCACACTGGAGTCTAAGAAGGTGATACAAGCCAAAACAAAATCACAAAAATGATGGCAGTGAGAAATATGTGCTCAAAACTGCACCAGATCGTTCTTTCTTCATTCTCATTCTTTTATTTATACTCAGTAGGGTAGATCACTCAAAGTGCACTGAGGGATGTTAACATTTTAACTGACCTCTCTTAGCAATCTCGAGGTGTTGTGTTGGAGACCCGCTACGTAACACAGATATAATGTTTTATTACTTTTGCTTCAGCGTGCTAATGATTCCAAAAAGGCATAATGGTCCCAATAAGTTGCAGCAGGCATGATGATAAAAATCTGTTGGACTACAATGATAATTCATCACTGCATGTTCCTGAAATACTGTGTAATCAGTTGCTGCTGCTCAGCATTTGGCCAGTTCACCAATGCACTCACCCACTGTTTAAGCCTAATCATTTCCTGCCATATTTCCTTTTCATCAGAGGAGCTGTTCATGAACTGGATTCATATTTTCATTTCATGTGTTCTTTGATGGCAAAAAATGGCTGTGTGGGGCTTCTTCATGACCGTCAGTCTGAGGCAAAATTCATCAACATCAAAGTTTTACCAAAAATCATAACTCAAGTGACTCTCCTGAAATATATCAACGCAAGGGATGAAGCTGTGCTAAAAAAAATTTCAGAATGGGTGGAGAATAGATTATTTATGTAGGAATGAATAATGTATACCTGCTGAATATCACAGGCAGAGTAATATACGATGCATCATGCAGTTAGGTGGTTTGGGAGCCTATCAGGAATGATGTTATTACTTCATACTTCCCTGTCACAGTCCATTAAGTCTGCCTTTCATTTTCCCTGGGACTTTGATTCAATAGCCAAACACTCATTTTCAGGTGCAAAATAGCCGTTAGTGACTGCAATGCAAACATGTTGAAAGATAAGATGGCACACAGACAGCGGAAGATGATGTTATGCAATGTAGCAGCTGAGACACTTTATTGGCATCAATCATTGGGTTTTGTCATGGCAACCCTCACCAACGTAGACCATTAATTGGAAGCAAGGCTGTTTGGCACCTGCTTCAAGGGTGATCTGTGCCAAAAATACAGACCTGCGATTTCCTGATCGTTAGTCGATTGTTCCCAGAGTGGATAAATATGTCTCACTTTGACAGAAAAGGCTGAACTTGGGGCCATTTAACACTACCACCTGCAGCGGTTGCAAGTCGCTGCACAATCAACAACAGATAGAAAACATGAACCTTTATTTTTTTTAATGATTTAATTTAATTTCTTTTGACTGTGAAGAAGGTGACAGACAAATCACTCAGCCAAAGCAACACTTTTACAAAATGCAGTACATTGTGTCTGGTCTGGATGCAACATGTTCCTGGCTATAGTCCAGGTTCTCTCCACTTAAGGTCCATCCTTCAAGATAGAGTAAAAGTTGAAGTGGCCCTGCTGTGAATAATCTGACCTCTCCTTCAGCCCTGCAGGGAAAATGATCTAATAATGGAGATGTGTCACACCGTGTTATTTTATCACTTCCTCATTAACAGGATCCTCTCCTCAGTGTTGCCTGCCGCCTCTCCTGATCTCATAAATGTCTTAGAATGCTACTGCTGGTCTGTGTGTTGTGGCTGCTGCATGGAAAAGTGAAATAACAAATTCACATTGCATATACACACACGTGCGCGATATAGGCCTAGTGGCTGCTGCCATTTTTAAAGGGTGTATAATAGGAAAATAATCTGATCTGTGAACTATTGAACTCTCATTTCATTATCTCATACTGTATCAGAGGGTGATGCACAAAGCAATCCCTCTTACTGCATCTCCAGCCATTCCCTTTTTCCATTAGAGTTTTTTCCCAGTTCACATGTCACCTATCTGTCACACTGTTCTACCAGCCAACCTGCCAGCTACATAGACGGGAGCAGGGATCAAAATGAATCTTGTCCAACTGTGTTATTTTGACCATCGTGCAGTGCCCTCTGGTTAAGGTTAAGGTTAAAATGATAACACTGGTTGGAGGCAGGCTTGTGTCATGTAGTATTTGCAAATAATTCAGAAAATTGCTAACAGCTTGTTTGTTGTTTGCTGCATGGAGCACCACAAGTGTGGAGTTTACCACATCAGCACAATTCAGATCAGGTAAATTGTCACAGAAAAGCTTGGCCCATTGCTCACCTGCAACATCTGGTGAAAGGATGGCCCCAAAATCATCTCTGTGTCTCTGGTACATAGCTCTGTCCGGTGTGCATGCTAACATTTAGCATACAGTACGTTAAGTAATCATTGGTAACTAGCATTATCCTAAAGGGAGAAAATGAGAACTTGTAGCAGCTCTTGGGCTGTTGGTTAGTTCATTTTAACGACGTGTCTAAACCTGCCAGGCCTGTTTAGGGGAATTGATAAAACAGACTAAAATGTGACAAAAATAATGTACTTTCAATGGTAGCTCTCTCTTGCCGTGTGACTTTGCGTGTTTTGTATACACAGGAAGTGAGCGAAGTTAGCAAGACAGCTAAAGTTTCTGTGCTGTTGATTCGTAATGGGCTTCACGTATGATGAAGATTGAGATTTTGTTTTCAGAAGTTATGAATCTACAGGCCACACAAAACCAATACCAACTTTCGATAAAGCTCTATCTTCATACTTTGGATAATGCTAATTGCCTGCAGTTACTTAACATACTCTGTGCTAAATTGTTAGCATGAGCACCAGACAGAGCTATCTAGCAGAGGCACAGAGATGATTTTGGTGCCAATCCTCAAGTCAGATCTTAGGTAAGCTGACAAATGGACCAAACTCCCAAAAAGTCGGTGTAGACCTAAATGCAGGTGTCTCTGTGTGTGTTCAAGTAATGAAACTGTTTTGAAGTAAAGAAAATATACAATGATGCTAATATTAACACTACCATACCTACCATGCATGTTTGTGTGTACGTGTGTGTGTGTGTGTGTAAATTTGACAGTGTCTCCGACTGGTTTGTCAGCATAAATGAGGGAGAGGGCACCATGTACTGGATAGACAGGGCCTGTAGGGGTTTGCTGCTCTATGTGGCAGCTCTGTCAAGTGAAGCATGGCTGAGACTGGCAAAATGCCTAGGATGGCCCTGGATCTCTGTCTACAACTTGACCTTAACATGGAGTGATGATCCAAGACATCAGTGAGATCACTTAGTGAACACCTTGGCTCATTTTTATGCCTCACTTTGAATAGTCATAGCCTGGGCACTTTAGAAATATGTACCTGATATGATTACATTTGTACAGGTACTGCAATTTGTACTGCAAATTCAAAAGATTATTTTTTTCAAAGGATTCTGGGTAGGAATAAAATTATTATGATACGATACAATACGATATATGATATTAAGTTATGACACAATATTTCACAATTTAGTGTATTTGTTTCAATCATTTCAGATTGAGAGCCAATTTCGTATTCAAGAGCTCCAGTGTGATTGCCACCTATTAATCCATGTTTTGTAATGCTTCAGGATGCCACCACTTTCAACCTAATGAAGTGCGCCCTTTTCATTTCTAACCAGTGAGGCATCGCTGCCATGCAACTCATTCACCCAACACAAAAGCACATATTGTTCTGCAGAGAGCTATTCAGCATTTTACTATAATACTGTACACAATTGTTTCAACAAAAGGAATGCAATGAATGCCAAATACAGGGAAACAGTAAAACCAATTAAGTTAACAACATGAACTGACTATAAAAGCATTCTGTTTAATGGTCCACACAAGATACTTCTGTGTTTTCTTGCAGAATGTGCTTTTGCAAAAATACCAAGAAAACTACTTTTTTCTTCAAGAAATCTAGTTCTGAAGTGAAGTGTCATGTGTTCCCTGCTCTTTGCAGTATTAACAATCAATACAAACAGCCTCTTCCCACTGCCCGTTGCTCACTGCCCGTTGCTCTTCTTATACAGGGAGAAAATCGGTGGTAATCATTGCAACTAGCACATCTAAAGTTGTGCTTTTAAAAAACTTTTACTCTCTTTAGGAGAGAGAAGTTATGGCAGCATCCGTCATCTTTTAGAGACAAAGTGATGGCGAAGGTCCAATGAGTTCCAGGCGGCAGAGCTATACTGAGATGAATGGGTAAAAAATCACCCATTGTGAAATCAGTCTTCAAGACTCCAGGGACGTTTGCCTGACTTCATTCAGAATCACCATTATGGAGTGGCTCGGGAGCTCTGGAATGAATTTCTCCTCAGTATGATTAGCCATTACGTTTTTGAAAGAACTGCATTCACAAGGAGAAGCCACAGGAGTGATGAAAAATTTTAAAGTGAATTAAAGTGAATCGGACACTAGACAATAGAAATAGGAGCCTAAAGGTTACAGAAGCTAGCTTGAGGCATGTTTGAATCCTTGCATCAACTGCAGAAGTCAGGCTAAGGGAAGTGAACAGGTGTCACTGTCCTCTTCCAAAAAACTAATATCAATATGCCCTTGAGCAAGGCACCAAACCCCCAACTGCTCCAGCTGGGTGGTTCAGTGGCAAACACTGAAAGACTGGTTGCATTATACAGTTCCCAGGTGTGAGTGTATGTAGAAACCCACTCTCCCTGCAACAACTCCCTGAGGCTGAGCGCATTCTGCCACATTCATCGTATATTAGTCCGTTGCTGTTCAACTCGCCTTTCCCAGTGCGCACATTCAGAATGCAACTCTAGCCTCCATATGTTGCAACACAACAAAAAAAATGCAATGCAGATGCAATGCAATAATGCAATAACGCATTATGCCCTTGATGAGCTTTTATGGTCAGTATGAACTGGCTTGAAGCAGCTGTTCCCAAAAGTGGGGTCCGGGGACCACAAGGGGTCTTTGAGATGGTTGCAGATGGTCACCATCAAAATAAGGCATAGTTTAATTTTGATATTATTTCACTCACTAAAAGTTTGCCCAATCAGAGAATGGATAATGTGACTGTTTTGATGATAGGTTTCACGCTCTCCACTGTCACCTTTCAACGACAATATAGATGGTTATATAATTCTGCACCAAGTCCTATCTAAAAACAAAAATATTCTCAGGTGGGTTTTCTTGGGACACAATCTTATCAAATGGGGGTCTGTGATCTAGTGCATATCTATTTAGAGGTCCTTGATGTGAAAAAGTTTAGGAGCCCGTGGCTTAGTCTGGAAGGGATACTGTCATGAATACTTTAATGGAAGGGGCACAGAAAATGGCAAGGTGGAGGGCACCAGACAACCCATCACCAGCCAGACACTGAGGAGTGCCGGACATTAACTACAGCAAGGAGGAGGGCAGGGCATTGACGGATGCCACAGCCCTTCATGAGAACAAAAGACATTCTCCCTTGTCCAGAATTAGATTTTCTATAAAGCCAAAAATCCAAAATATGTATTATAGCATAACTCTTCCTGTTAATATGATCAAAGCAAATCCTTGCCATTGATCAGTTCCATCAGTAATAGCACATGATGTGACTAGATGATGGTATGATGGTGTCTTAAACTGATGGTATTTATCTTAAAGCAAATTAATGCTATTAAAAGGAAGGCTGCGTTATAAGACACCATTTCCATGCATGTTTTTTTCTTTCAAATTACATTCTATATCTCACCATTCTGACACAAAATCTCTTTTAAACAACTTACATTTCAACTCTTTCTTTGTACTTGCTCCCTATAATGAAAACTATAAAAATCCTAATCCTATACAAAAATCACAGCTAAAACAGCAAAACTATAAACTACAATAATATACTACAGGAATGTTATAGTTATACCAGAAAAATATCATAAAGTACCATAAGGTCACTGTAAAATCACTAGTGAGTACAACAGATATACTATAAGTCACTATAGGAATATTGTGGGAAAACTAAAGTGATTTTTCGTGAGCATAAGGTCAAAAAATGATGATGCCATGTGTGCTGATGAAACAATATTCAGACATTCAGACGATTTCAAAACGGACAAAACGCCACAGGAACTTGTTGACCTGCCACGCCCTTGGAATCAATGAACACAAAAGAAAAAAGTTCAGGCAAGACCATTTTCTTTGGGCAAATTGGACAAAATGCCCATCTTACCTGCGCAGCCATGAATGACAGATCCATACTGGTGTTATGTTCAAGCCAAGGCACCCAATTAAAGATGCAACTGTGCGTGGCTATTTATCTCATTCCTCAGTAGCGCATTTGTCTTTCCGTTGGGGCATCCACTGGCTCTGCAAGTTGCCAGACTTCATGTGAGAAACATGTCGAAGAAGCGCTGACCGTGCGTCTGCTTCCCCACAGCGAAAGCAAACGAAGAAAGAAGAGATGTCAGTGCGGGAAGACAGCATGAGAGAGAGGGGAGGCGCCGAATTATGTTGTGGTACAGTACTGTCACATATTACGGAGGAGATGCGAGTACCATCTCTCTATCTCTTTCTGCCAGTCTCTCTCTCTCTCGCGCGCGCGCGCGCTCTCTCACTCTCCCTCTCCCTCTGTTTCTCTCTCTTCCTCTCTTCCCCTGTCTCACTATGTCTCTCCCGACTCTCTCTATCTCTCTCTCCTTCTGTTCCTCTGTTTCTACCCCCCTCTCTCTCTCTCTCTCTCTCTCTCTCTCTCTCTCCTGCATGCTGGTGTGCATGGTTAGCCAGCAGCTCTGTTGGAGATGGCGGCTCCCAGTTGGGCTCAGGGTTTGATATCGGCCCACCAGGTGGCTCAGACTAACCTCTCCTTCAACCAGGTGACGCCAGGTTCCCTCCGTCCTCACCCTGTCCCCCCTGCTGCAGCATGTTCACCAACAGTCGCGTCACAAGTTACTCTTCTAAATGTTGTAATATGAACTGAGATACACGCCAACAGAGCTTTCCTATTCAGCCCCAAAAACGTTAAAGCTGTAATCTCCAACTATTCGCCTCGAGGCAGTCATGGAAAACCTGGAAAAGTCATGGAAAATGGAACTTTGGCACGTAGTTTTGGAAATGTCACGGAAATTTGTTGCTAATCTTTCCAACCAGTGAAATGTTGAATGTTCCAGCTTGGCTGCTTGTTGATCCACTTCCCTTTGAGGAATAAAAACCCAGATCAGAAACGTCCTGATAGTATCGGTCCTAAGAGATAGTTGGAGCAGAAATAAGACCTGGAAATTGTGCTGCATGTCATAGAATAGTCTTGGAAAACTAGAATTTGATCAATTTGGAATTGGATTAGCGAAAGGTGTAGGAACCGTGACGGTTAGTCCCGCCCTCCTCCACCTCAGTTGGGCAAGTTCCCGCCCCAACACTTGTCACTCATCTTGATCACTACATCACTACGTAGAAAACCTAGCAGCCTGGCTAGCGTCTTACCTGTCTAGCACCCTACCTGTCTAACAGCATACAAGCTAGCTCTTCGTCGCTCCTTCGCCGCCGTGGAAAAGCAACAACACCGAGAAACTCACAGATTACCACTTCATAAATGTTGAGAAACAAATGTTTGAAATGTAAATGTAATTTTAAAAAGTCAGAAAACAAACAAGTTACTTTCTAAAATGTTGTTTATCCAATTGGGAAAAATGATGACCTGAAGTTGGTCATTCGTTAGGGCATCCAGTCTGGAAAAATCTACCATTTTATCAATCAAGGGCTTAACTTTACTACTATCCTTTGAAAGTAGGCGTCACTGAACCCTTAACTTCCTCCCCAGTAAAAATCATGATTTGTGTTGTATTTGAACACCCCCTCCCTCCCTCTCACTCTCATTCACATTTGATGATTAAACCCTGTGTGTGCTTGTCTGCATGTGTGTGTGTTTGCAAAGCTGTCGTGTTTGTAGCACCATTTTATGACAGACATACAAAGTGTTGATACTTACTCGTTGTGTGTGTGTGTGTGTGTGTGTGTGTGTGTGGTGCAGGCGGAGGAGGAGCTGGGCCGAGCTCAGAAGGTTTTTGAGGAACTGAACGTGGAGCTACAAGACGAGCTCCCAGCGCTGTGGGACAGGTAACAGAGGTTTAGACACAGACCGGCTTCTGTTGATGAACTGAATCAAGTTCTTCTTCTTCTTCTTCTTCTTGCCAACCTGTGTGTGAATAGTTTTGTCTGTATCAAAAACTAGTTTGGCTGTTAGGAAATTGAACAGAGTGGTGAAAAGTTAAATTTGGAAAGCTGTCGTGTTTCATTTCACTTAGAGAACAATAGATAACCTATAAAAACCTATAAAAAATACTATAATGTTTTAGCTGATAGCATTCATCACAGTTACAGATCTTGAAAAGATTTATCTGTTGTTCTTCTGTTGTGTGTGTGTGTGTGTGTGTGTGTGTGTGTGTAAATTGACATTACTGTTCCCTCTGTCTTTCCTCAGCTCAGCCAAAACCTGAACGACGTCATGACCAAACTGGACGAGCAGCGACTGGCCAAGTGAGTGAAACAACTTTTACGTCTTA
>OOFE01051239.1:0-12500 GCA_900323365.1 Monocentris japonica | reverse complement strand
CAGCAGTGAGCATTTAAGGACACATGAATGTTTCATCCTCTCTTTAAAATTCTAAGACACTTGCTTCCTTCTCTTATCCAGCGTGTGCGGATACGACGTGGAGCTCCTTTGGATGAAAAAACTGCCCAAATTGTGAGAAATGCCAAACTGCATTGAGCTGGTTTGTAAGCACAATTTCAACTTTGCTTGTCTCATTTAACTATATGGTTACTTTTGGTTTGAATCAGCCATATTTTTAAAATAGCCAAACTATCAAGAAAGTAATTCTCAAAATGCCTCTTCACTTTAAGCAGCAAACAGTGCGACTTGTGGATGAAGGTGGAAATTAAATAAAGCAAGTGACATAATCCAGACATTAATACTGACTGAGTGTTTGCTTCGTGTATTGAAGCATATTTTTGAGTTGCTGGAAAATGGAAATGGAAACTATCTTCCTAAACAAAGAAAATATTTTTGGCAGGGTCCATTTGATGTTATAATAGTTTTAATTAATAATAGTAATACATTTCATATTGCATTTCATTTTATACCTGTAATTTTTTAATTGGATCACATATTAATCTTGGTGACAGGTCAGAAATGCAAGTATATTAGTACATCCTTGAAAGGATGTGCACATGCCACTGTACAAACTCACCATAAATAAGTTCTTAAAAGCAGATTGTCTGTGCATGCCACTGGTCTTTAAAGTCAAACAGTGCACAAACCCAGGTTGTTTCACCACCAAGACGTCAGCATGTGTGACACCGAGGAAGCATGCGTTGGCTCTCCTGGCATGGAGGGAACCAACAGACTGACGTGATAGGCCGACAGACGGACGGGCCATGATGGCACTCGGCTGGCAGACATGACAGGAACGTCTGGCCCAGTGACAGACATCTTTATGGGGCAGGTGAACGACACAGCATCGGAGCCGGGCCAAGGGCGCTGAAACCTCGGCATGGGGTCAGCAGGCGCTTCGAAGCCAGACAAGAGGCTGCTCTGTTTGGGGAGGCGGCAGTAAATACTGGCAGAGTGATGTAGCTGGTCCATGAGAGAGAGTGTCGGGACTGACGAGCGCTCCAAGCACCACACCCCTGGCCTCAGAGAGAGAGGTGAAGTTTGTCAGAGACTCGTTGACTTCTTAACAGAATTAAGTTATTTCCTATAGCGATTGGACATAAGTAGCATTACAAAGGACTTTAAAACTTTTCAGAATCAATGTTTACTTGAAAGATTATAGTCTGTGTATGTGTGCTTGTGTGGATGCCTGTGTTTGTGTATATGAGCATGAATGTGTGTGTGTGTGTGTGTGTGTGTGTGTGTGTGCATAAGAGTGTGAGCATGCTTGTGTGCATGCATATATATGTGTGAATGTGAATGAATGTGTGTGTTCACTCATGAGAATACCCAATGTATATAAATCTGCTGTAAAAAATAAACAGGGCGAGTTAGTGCAGAAGCGGCGCTTTCCCCTTCTGAACAATAGGCCTCAGTCTGTCCCTGTGCCTGTTGAGGTCATATCAAAACACAGTCGAAGCCCCTCTGAAACTGAAGTGAAATCAGATCCATTTGTCAAACATCAGCATGGCCCTCTATTTGTCAAAATTACTATAATAGCGCAATAAATCTGTACTGTTGAGAACGGCTGGATTACCAAAATAGCCTTTGCCAAACAGGGGTCATCTGTAATGATGGTTTCATTCACATGTTGACCTTGATTCCAAGTGACAACTTCATAGTCCCAAGGGGATTTGACGGCAAAACTTTATTTCTGTAGTTCTCCTTTTTTTTTTTTTTTGTAAATGGTATAGAGAAGCTGAGGGAATGTGGAAATGGGAAATCGAAGGTTGTTTTTTTTTCAATTTCGCAAGGGTTTATTTTTTAGCAAGTTTTTGCAGGACTCTGAAAGTATGCGTCTTCATGTTCCAAAATGTATGACAGTACTGAGCAAATGCACAAAATAACGTGCTTATTCTTTAGTATGAGTCTGTTAGTGAGTGTGTGAAGTCAGTGGGGAAAAAAAATCACTTGAATTCCATAAGAACAGCCTGAGATATGGGAGTGTCTCCATTCAGAGCAGCATGATCCCCTGCTGTCTTGCTGTCTTACTCCCATTAATGAGGCTTTGTTAGCCTAGCTTAGCAACGTGCCAGTGGCCTGTTCACAGCTTGGACCCAGAGGCTGATGGTACAAAAACGCACAGTACTCCCTCAGTCTTCCCCGGTCTGCACCCAATATTTACAAGCAAGCCCAAATCTGTGAGAGAATTCGATTGAACACAGATGGCAGGAAATTCCTCTGAAATGACAGTGGCCAAACTCAACCACAGAACATGAGAGTAACTGCATGTAGACGCACCGAAACCCATCCTATGGACTCTCTCTCTCTTCTTCTCACCCAGCGCCACCGCCTGCCATTGATTATCATACGGCTTCTGTAAAACAAGTGATCAATTTGCAGCGATTACGGTATATTTTTAATGGTTTTGAGGCAGCGATGGGGGAGAAATAAATGAATACTTAGGCAACGGGGGAACGTCTGGAGGAAACTTCCCTTGATGGTCGGTGGTCCAAATGAGAGGCTGAATTTAAGTGGTGGTAATTAGATCACATTTGAATGGAGCAACATTTGAAACTGATTATTTTGTTACCTACACACAGTGCACACAACCTTCTGTTATTCTCAGAGGGGATGCTAGTTATTTAAAACAAGGGCCAAACCAGATGTTTTGGGAACTAAAAGAGGAATCCTATTTCACTTCCTACTTTTTGTTACTTTTTTGTTGTTTTAGTGCAGGAACAATAATGGAATGCTACTTTGCGAATGGGATATGTTCAAAGCATGCATAGTAATTGCTCTGCTTTTGAAGTTTCCGACTCGAGTTGAAGCCAATGCGTCTCCACTGTGTTGACCATGAGTATTAGCTAGTCAAGATGATTAGGGGTTAACTTAGCCCCAAAATGCAGCTCTTTGAGGAAAATGAGTTTTTCAAAAGGCCACAATTTGCTTTGACAGCAGAGTCAGAGAGGGGAAGCTTTTATTTTGATTTGATTATTGGTGTTGTTTCATGTCACCAGTTTCTAAACCCTCAGATTTCAGAGCACAAAGTAAGCTGATCCGCTCCAACATAAGGGACTAAATCCTTCTGCTTATCCTCAAAACAAATGTTATCTTACAACACAAGACAGATGACACAAGCACAAGTACAGTTTGCTCCTACTCAATAACAATACCATGCCATGTGAAGGCACTGAACTGTGGCACCATCTGTAAGCCACACAGAGAATGAGCTGTCTGATATTACACTGCAAAACAGTCTGCTTAGTTTTAAAAATCTGTCAGTGAGGTGAGATAATTTCTCTTGTTCACAAAGTGGTTCTATTTGTTTCAGATTTGTTTCTTCAATAAAAGTTAAAATATCTTGAAATGAGGCAGACCACTCCCCTTATTCCAAAACGACGACACTTTTAAACTTGTTTCAAGAAAAATAATAATTTTAAGACTGAACACGACTTAAAATGAACATTATTGCAGTTCTTTCCCACTTAGTGATGGTTGTGGTAGCTGATTCAAACGGACAGAGAGAAACTGTGTTGAAGAACTGTTGACCACGACCCTGCTGTATGGGATCCCCTCCTCGACTCGACACCAAAGTATCGGGGTCTTCATAAATATACAGAATAAATAGGAGAGGGCCCCAGGTTTTCCACTGAGCAAACCTGTGTTGAGTTTCAAACCACACATACCCAAGGAAGTCAGCAATACCAATCTTTTATTGTGTGGGGA
This sequence comes from Monocentris japonica, assembly GCA_900323365.1. Lineage (NCBI taxonomy): Eukaryota > Metazoa > Chordata > Actinopteri > Trachichthyiformes > Monocentridae > Monocentris > Monocentris japonica. The sequence goes on along the minus strand of OOFE01051239.1, from coordinate 8,732 downwards.
GTCCTCTCTCACCAAAGACTTTGGCACCAAGGACCCCCCTGCTCCCCCCCAACCACACACACAAATACAGATCAGAGATACAGACAGGAACGTGCAGATGCGCGCCCACAAACACACACACACACAAGCGCACACACACACACACACTCAGGCACCAGGTAACTTGAGACGGTCAGTCCACCAGACATCATATATCATCTCACATCAAACACAGCTTCGCAACGCAGGGGTGAGGAGGGTGAGGAGGAGGAAGAGGAGGGGGCCCTCATCCAACTGCGACCTCAGGAAGAGCCCACAGTCGGCCACCGCTTGAGAAATGATGGCATGACTCCTGAGCCCCTGCTGTTCAGGGGACTGGGGCACAGTAGGGCCTGTAAAAACCCCAAATGGTACCAAATGACACCTATGGAAACATATTCAATCTTGCACGGTGGGGGGTCAATACACAGCTATTTACACAGACAGCGGCCCCGCGTGTTGGAACGGACAGGGCCACCATCAAAGAACTTTACGAGCAAATATATTCTCACTGTGTAAGCATGTGAATGTCCAGGCATTAAAGGCCTCCTGTGTTTTCCCTTCTCTTGTTTAATGGCTGTAATAAGATTCCTTTTATTATGATTTCTGCTCTCGCTGCGTCCCTTCCCTATGTGAGTCAGCCAATGGATGTGGCTGAAGCGAGACTTGAGGTGCGTCTCAATACTAGTGAAACTATCAACTTGTCGCCCAAACAGAATCAGAATCACTAAGAAGAAATAAACACTACATGGATTTGTCTGGGTGACTTTGGTGCTTGGACAAATATCCAGAGTTTCACAATACATCCTGACACACATAGTACCGGGACAACAGGACCTCATGTACCGTGCAAAAGGACAGTTCAAGAACACACTAAAAACATGACCTGTAGGCCCTAAGATGATCTTGGTCTGTGGAAAACTCACCTATGTCCCTGACTAGGTGGGTAGCAAGAGCAAATAGGGATTCTTGTGAGTACTGAGTCCATCATGTATCAACCCATGTGTGGAAAATAACACAACATGAAAAGGAAAATTGGGGGTCGTTAATAGCTTTTTGGATGAGTTTGCGGTGAAAAGGAGCCTAATCAGATGATAACAAGTAGAAATAAAGACATCATTCTTCATTTGAACTACTTGGCCTCTGCCATCTGTGTTGTTTGGCTGCTCATGGCCAGAGAGTTTAAGGGCTGAATAAGGAGAGAATCTTGAAGGGCTCTGGGCCGTACCATGTGTCAAGTCTTTCACATAACCTGGCACTCATTGTGAAGCTCTTTTACGAACCATAAAAAATATTCATTTCGCCCCTGACCTGTTTTCCAATATAGTCTCCAAACCCATAAAAGGGTTTGCTTTTCATTTATTTTTATTTGAAAAACTTTGAAATGCAAATGTTTGTTTCCTTGCACGTAAAAAATGAGAGAAACCATCTTAAAAGAGAAATTTGATGTGAAATATGAATTCTGGCCATTTTACATCATCCCTAACATAAACATAGAGAAAAAGCTGCGGGTTCTCAGTGCAAGTCTTTTTGTGCTGTTAAATGAGTGTACCTTGGCAGGCCGCAGTGTACATATACTGATGCTTTGCCTCTCTAGCTGGACTCCTTCATGCCTCAGAGCTCTCGAGGCTTGTAGAAGACTGGCATCTTTACAGTGAGCAAGATTAGCCATATTTTCGTGTCAAATGACAGGACTGGCCCTGTAAAAGTGGGTGCTGTGGTAAAACGTGCATTTAGATTTACAACTAAAGCTATCAAGGACATGGCTAACAAGTCCAGTTGACTTTTGTTGAGTTGCGGTTTTAGGGCTATACATTTAGCATTTCTCTCTCCAAGCCTCAGATGATAACTACGTCCTTGCTAGACTTCGTTTTTCAAAATTCATCACCCTATTTAAGTTTATAGTCCCTGTTGGAGTTCCAATTGTTTCTAGTTGGAGTAAAAAGCAGCATTTTTGAGAACAATAATAACTGTGTTATTGCAAACATTGTGGAAGATTTATTGTTCCCAGTTTATCAAATCCTTTTACAACATTTACAAATAATAAAAACACACATGCTGGCAGTTTATGCTGGAAGCCAAAAAAAAAAAATTGAATGTAAAAAGCCAGTACCACCGGGCAATTCATGTGTAATCAACTATGATTATGAGTATCAGGATAATCAAAAGTACCACAAATGTGTAAAAAATGACTCAAAAATAAACTGCAAAGACTTGAATTATTCATCACATTACTGCCCAAATCAACTGAGCAATGTTGGAAACATACGCTGTATACTCGGTTGGATTTCACAATACATTCTGCATCCAGTATGACATGAATCCTTAAAACATACTTGGAATAGTCACAAATTTTACAAAGGGGACAAGTTACAGCGTAAACAGTAATGTTTTATTCAGCGTGCGTGGCGTGCCAACTGCTCTATGTACAAAGTCCGACCCTGGGCCTGAGCCTGGCAAGAGGCCTTGAACTGCATGGTGTTCATTAGAAGCCCAAAGCGGTCTGAAGATGTGGCTAAGCCCATGTAAACAATGAGGGCGAATGAGAAGACCAGGCAGAGTCATCTCCAAGAAGTGTGGTCGGTTCTGTTGTGCTCAAATGGAATGAGAAACATGTTCAGCAAAGAGACCAAAGGGCTTTCTTGGAACGATGGGAGGCGGAGGGCTTTTTCTTATTGTTTTTATTCGTCATGTTAGTTGTCAGGGGAAGTTGTAATGATGCAACCTTGTTAGACAATTAGAGATTAAATTTACTTCAGGATCACAGAGGACACTGACATCTACACAAGCTATCATCTTCATCACAGAATCGACTCCTGCCAACCAGCTAAAATCTTGGTTATGTGGTTTAGGGTTGTCAGTGTGGGTTGTTGTTGTTTGCTCATTCTGATAAAAAACAATTCTCAGAAAAAAAATGATTGTGCCATGGTTTAGTTTTAGTTTTTTTGTGATGGTTATGATAAAATACTTAAAGGAAGAGAGAGAAGACATTTGTTGCACAATCTTTTTTTGTTTGTTTAAACACACAAAATGCATTCCCATTACAAGTCTAACATATACAGTACAGAAGAGCCTATAGGTTGTTTCACAATGCTGCACAATAACAATACTCTAACCTTATTTATTTAGGCACAGCTCAGATAACAAAGTGTGTGTTGCATAAGAAAATATAATGAAAGAAAAAAAAAAAGTTTAAACCAGTGCAGTATTTCTATGCATGTGAATACTCATTGTATCCTGTATCATTTTACAAACAAGCCCTGAAAACCCTGTAACACAGTAGGCCTGTGTGTTCCCCTACAGAACAGCAAACACACTGTCAAACTCCATGGAGATCTGGAGAAGGCATCGGGCTGTGTAATGCTGTGGAACACGCAGCAGGTATTTGTTAGTTAGTCAGTGTTTGAATTAGGCTAGAGGCTGAGGTTGCGTTCAAGAGCGACAGGCCTGTTTTGACTAAGCCATCTCAGAGAGGGCCCAGCCGTGGAGACTTCCAGCATTTGCAAAAGATTAGCAGCCTAGTCCCGATGTACTGTGCTCAGGTCAGGGAGAGGGCAGAGCACGGACACAGGGCGAGGTGGGGAGCTCCGCCCTATCTCCAACATCTGCAGTCCCACAGCCTTTCTGCTAGTCAGGGTACATGAGACACAACGGCATAATGTGATTAAGGGTTTTAGAGTGGGGTCAGGGTTGGCTGGGGGTGGGAGGGTGAGGCGTACAGAGGTTGTGCCTTCAGGTAGTACTATTACCTAGTTTGACTCATGGTGCCACCAAGGTCATGCCGACTGAGTTTTCAACATCGTATACAAACTGATACTTTTATAATATTCTCCTCCTTACAGTACTAACAAGATTTTCCTAGTCTGCGTGCCATCTGTGTACATTTGTGTACCCTTTGTTCCATGTTGTGGTCAGTTTCTATAGCATGGAAGTGTACTGTCATATTTGAACACATCCAGTCAGGGTAAATACGCTGAATAAAGGAATAAAGAGTCCACATGTTCTCAGCCTATCATTAGCCAAAAGACTAAATGAAAACCAACTGTGTGGGAACAATAAAATAATTTGTCAAGAGAGAAGGGTGCAGATAAATTGTGCAAAGCATTTTCCAATTGGCTGAGGCTACAGCACTCTGGGCCAAGTGCTCAGCACCTGGCTGTCAGAGTTCCTGTGCTGCCTAACTTCATTTCAACTTTCAAACACTTGTCCATTAGAGCACCGTCAACACAAGCTGAAAGTGCCTGATTAGGCTTTATATCAGTATTAATCAACGTGTGCTGTTAGCAGACTTTTTAAGGGCAAAAGTCAGATAAACAGAAAGAAGAAATCTCCCTCTCCTCTCTGCTCTTACTACCTCTGTCCAACCATCCATCTACCAAAGCTATGACTCAGCTTCAGTGAGCACATACTGGGGAGAAAGCCAGGCATATATCCTGAATATTCTTGTCAAAAACTCATAGTGATATATAAGAACCGTTTCCTGCTGCAGGAAGGTTTATTGGTTATCAGAGCCGTGTGAGCCTGTGCATCTTGTCTGTGTGTGGATCCAAGAATCTCAGCGTATCGGTTTTAGGGCGAGTGAAACTCCTCTTGATGGGCTTTGGCTTTGTTGTAAAGGCTGAGCACAGAGCTGGGGGGAAGGCTGTAAATGTCAAGCCAGCTAGGACACTCACATGCCCTGGTTCCTATTAGATACAATTCCTTTTCTTTCCACATTCACCATAGCCAACACCCCATACCTCTATCCAGCCACACCCTCAAGAACAGAATCCGGCTTTGGAAAGTCAGACATCAATTACATTCAAAGCATACATTTCATATACTGACAAAAACACACTCACGTACACACACACAGGGTTCCCATGCCCATGTTCCATTTCCCATCATTTTTCCAGGCCTGGAAAATACAATTTTTGAATGATTTTTCCAGGTTTTTCATTACCGTAGGGACCATGTATAGATACACATGCAATCACATGTGTGGACACACTCACATACATACACACACAGCTTGGGTATTCCCCTTTGAGTGTTAATGAAATGGTTAATGGTTCATTTTCTCCTCCCCGATCTTCAGCATGCACACACACCCCACATCACATCCAACTCTGCTCACTACGAAAACTGCCAATAATGAGCCCCCTAAGAGATCCTAAGTGTCCAACATGATGTTTGTATTAAGCAGTGTATTATAGAAGCCGACCTCGGGGTCTTGGGGGGAATGTTAAACACGTTAATGAAGAGGTGCGTACTGAGGGGATGAGATTACTCAGCGTAATATGGATCCATTTACAGCACACACTGTACAGCCCATATGAGCCTTTAGTTGAAATGGAGAAAAAGGGTCCAATATTTGTCCTTGGCAACTGTAAATCAAAGGAGAACAGTTTCCACAGAAAAGATTGTCCTCAACAAAACTACTGACACTCAATTACAACACAATTACTTACTCATTCAGGATGATAAGACAATACTGCCAATAGACGGAAATCTGCACAGTATCATTTCAAAACCAATTTGACGTACAGAGTGAAAAGCAGATAGATTATGAAGAAAGCCCATCAGATAATAGAGGAATCGGAAGATAACAGATGTCTCTACTGTTTCCAGTGGAAACTTCTGGACAGGGGAACCAGCTCATCTGTGAGATGCGGTTTTCAGTTCCAGAGGGTGAAATCAAGCTGACATCTCTGGCAGACAAGTCAGCAGGCAGCGACATCAGTGCCGCAGCTACAAGCCAAAGTCATCTTAGATTCCTTTCAATTCCCTGTTCAGCAGCCAGGCTGGCTCTGACCACTAAGCACAGACATCGACATAACATCTGACTGACACAAGAAGCAGAACCGCTTTTAAATAAATAGTAATTCCTTGGACCAGCTGAGAAAATGGACAGAGAATATCAGTAACACTCTCTACTCAGAAATCACTGTCAAAGTGCCTTTGAGCAAGGCACTCAACCCCTGTCTGCTCCAGTGGCGATCAGCAGACTGTCTTTGCGCTGCACAACTACCAGTGTGTGTGTCTACCGTGAAGCATTGCTGAAAAAAAGCATACATGCGCCGGAAAACCTTTGCTGGATTAATAAAAAGCAAAAAAGCAATTTGTCAGTTTGCTGTTTCAGTGCTACGTCCGCCGTTCTCATGCACAAGATATGAGAATATATTCCCACTATGAGTCACAGACGATGAGCAAATCCATGCACTCTACAACATCACATTGTGGGAAATTGCATCTTCGTATCACATACACCATCTCCCTACTCTGATATTAACCCACTGAACAACAGTCTCTCCTTTCAAATATAATTGAAGTCTGTATAAATAACCCTGAGCATTGTAGGAGATCACAGTGCTGGCATGCAGCCTCAAAACTTTATTAACATCCAGAGTTGGCCTGGCCAGGCTCCCGGCTCCCAGCAACATAGACTTCTACGAGGATTGACCTGAACATGGCACCGGCCTCACTTCCCCATAATCCTCCACTTCCTCCCAGCATGCAAGTGCAGGGACCAGTGATAGAATGAAACAGTGCTAGACTTGCAATACTTCCATCAATAAAGTAACTATGGCTCAAAGATTTGCTTCCAATAGATTTTTTTCCCCTATAGATATTTTTGCTTTACAAGAGATATTGAAACTGTGTGTGATAAAACTTGGCTTTATATCTCGGACAGCAATATAAAACTATGCACGTATGAATATTTGAGCCCAAAGCAGCAGAGTGCCTCATTCCACAGGGTTTATGACTGATGACGGCCCACATCATTCACAGACATTGTGAAACTGAAGTGCTTTTTCTCTAAACAAACTTAATTCAGTCCCTTGCTTTTGTGCACTTATTAGTCCTGGGCAAGCGCACAGTGTAATTTAATATAGCGCAGAGGCTGGATTGCATTGCACATGACTAGAGAATAACTAATTCTTCCAGAACGCTGGGCTTTTATTAACAAGCACTAATAAAATATATAAACTGCACTATTAGACTTTATAATGTCTTTCATAGTCCTCTGGGGCAGTGCCAGCCAATGGTGTGGGGAGCTGACTGGGCACTGCCCCATGGCAGCTTCCTGGCAGAGACGGAGAGTGAACAACAGAGAGGATAAAACTCAACTTCTTGGCTGCTTTCTCCTCAGCTCTAATGAAGGCATAAAACAGCCTTGACTCTCATCATGTTTGCCCGTTTGTTTTTGACCACTCGGATGAAGCCAATGTTTGATTGGCTGGCTGATTGGTCTCTGACATGCCCAGCCTTGTAAAAAAGCCATTTCAGACATCAACCATATATACAAGCTGTGCCTGAGCATTCAGATTCAAAACTTTTCAATGCTGACTGGTTTTAAAGCTCTGGTGCACATTCAGCAACTATTACTTAGTGAATGTTACTCACTTCACTATCACAGCTAAGCTATGAGCAACTATGTAAGTGCTGATAATGATATATTTGCTGGTGGGAAATCAGAAGCACATGCCTCCTTGCGATCGACTCAGGTGACCAAAAGTGCTGCACACAATCTCAGTAAGCTATTCTTGTTGCTTGTTGAGGGAAAGGGTCAGTGGAGCCAAGACCCTGATGGCCACATCTCTCTCTCTCTCTCGCGCGCTCTCTCTCTCGCTCTCTCTCTCGCTCTCTCTCTCGCTCTCTCGCTCTCTCTCGCTCTCCAGCTGACAGCTGCGAGGGCCCAGTCAGCCCTTGGCCCGGGTCCTCTGTGGGCCAGCGGAGGCAGCACAGCGGCGGATGGACGTCTAACTGCCGCAGTCAGAGCGGAGCGGATTTTTCTTTGATGAAACACACCAGCATCGAGCCAAGAACAGCAAGTGGCACAGCCGAGATGTAAATCAAAAACCCACCCGTGCGCTAAGTCATACACAGAGAAGTCTGCGAGAGCAGTCGCTGCTGTCTGAAAATGCATGAGTAATACAGACTCTATGGACATGTGGTTAGCTGTGGCATGCCTGCCCTGGAGAATAGAGAGAGAGGGGGAGAGAGAGTCAACCTTTTATCTCTGCTACACAAGAGTTAGTAAGTTTAAGGTAAAACACTCAGATCTATTTCACATGACCAGGGAATTTAATCCCCCCATCAACGAAAGTGGAAAGGGTGAAACTTTATGAGTAATTCTCAAGGCAAGGTTCGGGCTAAAAATACATTTTTATGATGACATATCTGAGCCAACGCTGCAGCTTTTTCTTGATTAAACTGAGGCCCAGAGCACATTTCCTCTGGTATTCCAGAGATATTTCGACACTCACTCAAACCAGATCATATTTTTGCTGTGTGACCGTTTGGATTCATTGGCAGCGCACTCGGGCTCTTGAAATTCAGAATGCCTTTGGTTACAGTGAGATGCCATAGTCATACCACACTGGTCAAATAAGAATGAGAACATCTGACCTTACTAACATTCGCTATGGATCTGGACAGCAGAGAGGCCGCAGCGCTTAGGGTAGATTTGATGAGAGGGAGTGAGGGATGGAATGAACTGCAAGGATTGTGTTTGTGTGCATGTGTGTACATACGGCCACTTCAGAAGACTATTTCAGAAGATACTCAAGAGGAAATGCTGTGTCACCACAATGAATAAATCTCTCTCTCTCTCTCTCTCTCTCTCTCTCTCTCTCTCTAGTGGCTGTAACTCAGGAAGTGCTCTCATTCCATTACCCAGCATTCCCTCCTCATGCTTCTCAGCCAGACTGAGGTTTACGGGAATACCGCTG
>OOFE01051238.1:0-14586 GCA_900323365.1 Monocentris japonica | reverse complement strand
GGGGGGGGGGTGTAAATGCTGATGATTCAGTGGGTAAATTTCTCTGTGTGGCCATTTTGCGTCTGCATTAGCTTCTCTTTATTAACGTGATGATACCTCCTAATCCACCATTTACTAGAGAAACTGCCGGTCTCTCGCGACACAGGTAAGCGCTAGTAATACAATTAAAAGCAACTTAACGTTCTCTAGATTACGTTAGACTGCCACGTGCCCCCAGAAAGTCATTTGGAGTAGACAGGGAGGAGATAAAAAATTGCTTGATTTACAGCTCATGAATGGAAAATGTGCTTAGTCAAGCAATAAATGTAATATACACACCGACTGAATTCATAAACAAAAGGTAAACTCCATTTACAGAGGTTTTTATGAGCTGAACATTCAGGATAACCTTTCTATCACTCTACTTCTAACTTACTGGATCTTTATTACACAATCGTAGCTTAAATACCTTGATGCTCAACTTATCAAGCATGCCCAAACCACTTAAAGGTTACAGCTTTATTGAACCGCTGTCTGAGACAGAGTGGTAGAAAGAAAAAAAAATATCATCAAAGTGAGATTGAGCAGATTCTAAACTTGATACCCAGCCACATAATGGCTCATCCAACATGCTCAGATCAACTAGCAGGTATGCAGGGGGATGCTCTCCTCAAGGCACTATTGTTTGCTTAAATCCTGGCCACTAAATCAACTTAAAACATTGGGAAGCAAGCACATAAACTATATTTTTCAGTGTTATTGCCTTGCAACACTGCCTCCATAACCACTCAGATCTGTCAGAAATTCCTCTCAACATGAGAAACAAGCCACCTCACAGGAATCGTGACCTGGAGGCATTGCGTTGATTTCGAACATCGAGCTGCCTACTCAGTCATGTCTAGATGGGCTCTCTGACCAACTTCAACAGGAAATGGCCCTCTCCGGGTGTCATAGCTGGGAGGCATTAGCATTAAAAAAATGATCTGTGATGATGTGCTGATTTCAATCTACGTCTGATGAAACGGCAAAGAAATATGCTACCTCCCCACAGGGAATACAAAAAGCTTGTCAAAACGAGGCCTTACACCTCTGTGTTTGCAACCGCTTTCACAGCAGACAGCCACAGGGTGTGGTGTTTGTATTGTAAATACTATTGACACTGTACTGAAAGTGGCTTGCCGTAGGACCAACAAATCATAACCTTAATCATGAGACTGCCCTGGCAGGCTGTAACACTCAGCACTTGTTTACTCTTGAGTTTTGAGTCCTACATCTTAATAGATGTAGTTTTACTGGGAATAGATGTTACTAGTTTATTTATAATACTAGAATACTGTAATCTTAAAGCAGCCAATTCAACAGAAAGGAGTGATAAATTGCAAGAACGCCCCAATAGGACAAAACAGAGCGCTATCTGAACTGGCTTTGCAAGACATGCTTCATTTACGTCAGGGAACGGCTGTTTTCATACAAAACACAAAGACAGTTCAGAAATGATTACGCTTTAATGGCCAAGAGTGTAACCACAAAACAATATTCCAGTATTGCAGCATTATTAAAACAAAAAAAATTCCAAAATGAACTGTTTTAACATGATCGAGATGACACAGCAAGTACATATAAAATATGCAATGAAACAGGAAACATCCATTTATCCAACCAACAAAACAAACTAAAATCACTACACCAGGCATCCCATTCTGGTTTCTATGTGCTGTTACACATGCACCTTCATTTACACAATATGAGTGTGTAAACAATGTTTGGAGCTCTCAACGGTACTTTTGCATTTCTCGGTGTGCAATATCTCTCAACACTACTCCCCTCGAACCCTGAGAGTTTTCTTTTATTAATACAGTTCTGTACCTTGTTTATACCTATTCTGAGGATTTAAGAAATACACACGATCAATGTTTTTTTCTCAACAGTATAAAGCTCAAATAAATGCATCACAGTCTAATAAATACAAGAACACAACAAGTTGCCTTTTTTCGCAGGAGTTTCAAGGTTTCCACTTTCTGGCCACATTTAGGGTTAGGGTGAGATGTAAGAGGCTTCATGTGTAAATGGTTCCCAGCCACAAATTTGGTGCTTAGGAAAAAAATTCATACCATAAAATCTATGAGATTCTAAAGATATCTTGATGTCAATATCAGTGGATTGCATTTTTGTCCTACCAATTTTCTGTTACATGTCAAAAGATAAATAAGATTATTCTTTTATAAATTTATAAGGTCGCTTGTTAAAGTTAAGGTTACATTTCTAATGGAGTCAGGGAGTATTGCATGCTTGATGCTTCCTGTGGATAATGGATAGTGAACAGTGGATTTATGGGGATTTACAGTATGTAATAAACAGCCTGTGCAAACAAATGCAAGTTGTGTGTTTGAAACAAAAGAGCTATTTGGACTAAACACTCAGAACAATCATTTCCAACAAGTCAGCATGATACCATGTCATTTACTGTGTATTCACATTTGGGAATCTCCAACCATGTTTTGGTGACGGACTGACAAACCTCAAAGTTGACCAATGCGTCAAACGAATTTCCCATTCCCTGTGATCACTAGTAGGATGTTGTTGCATAGGTTTTGTACATATGAAGCTTTCTTGCAAGCCAAGAGGGCTGAACAGAATCAAGCTAAAATAATTCTCACATTCAAGTACATTTAATTAAAAAAACACAGACTGTGGCTGTATGTCCAGAAATGTCTCAAAGGATGACTAACCACAGATACTATAATACAAGGTCAGTAAAATGGTTTCTTTCATTCCTGCAAACACTGCAATAGTTTAAAAAAAAATCTAACCATAAAACCAGCTAAGCATTTTTCATGATTAGAAACTATCTGAATATGGTCTTTATATGGCACCACTCCTCAAGTGCAAATGATCAAAGAAAGGCAACAAGAGTAAACTTACAAAGGTAAGGAAGTCCTGTAGTTATATGATCAAAACATAGATTGTTGCCTCGTGGCTCCTCTATTAATCTTTGATGCTTTCAGTGCAACCCGTGCATCCACCCAATGTAAAACTGTTATTATAAAGAAGGGTAAGCAATCCCTGCTTGGACGTTTAAATACATTTTAAAAAAAAGAAACATACATTAAAATGCTGACGTTTTCTTAGCTCATGAGAGAGTCATGTGTGACTTTGCTTCCTTTGTGGAAATAATCTAAGACACCCAAACTTTTGCAAATATTGATTATTGAGTATCTATTGGGCCGGGTGTTCTGCCACTGTGCAATATGAATGGAAAAGGCAAATAAGGTGAGTGGGCGTCAGTCCTGGGGTCAAGAGGGGAAAAGGCTCTGCCGGTGGCTCCCAGCTCTGGCCCTCTGCCTGTCATACTTGACAGAGATAATAAGGAAGACCAGCAGGGTGACGCCCTGGATCCCCGCCAGGAGGAAGAAGTAGTAGTGCAGAGAGCAGTCATTGATGTTACCTGGAGAGAGACAGAGAGAGAAAACAGGCACATTGTTATAAGAGAATGTGGTGCACCTCAGCTGAGGCAGATTGAGAAGCAGGGTGGCATTCAGGTGACACAAAAAAATGTGAGTTGCAGCAACATGAAAACCATGGAAATTCTGAGAACGAAGCCGTCAGCCACGACATGCTCAGAGGGGGACAGTAGCCCGGCTCTTTTATCACAAAGTACTGTTCCACATTAAAGGATCATCACTGTAAAGGTAAACGGGCACAACCTGGCAACTTCCTATGCCAGGTTGCCATGGTTTTGCTCTCCTGTTTGCAAGACATGAAATGCTTTAATTGAGCTGTGCGTGGCAGGAAAACACAGTTCTGTCAGGTATTAGGATTCAGCGGGGGGCCTCATTTCTTCTCATCTCACCACTATGAAACGTTCTGAATGTGAAGATGGTTGACCTCACACTTCAGCATTGATATGGAAGGCAGTATTGATGATGAGGGACTGAAGTATGAGAAATAACAGAGCAATATGGGCCCTCAGCTGTGATGCAAGCCAATGAGTCTTTCATTGGTATTATAGGAGGGTTTGTGTCCCCGTGGGAATGAGATGCAATGAAAAAGAGCAAAAAATGAACTGATGCTTCCACTGTGATTTGCTGGGACTGAAATATGATTTGTGTGCAGGAGGGAGGGGAAGAAAAACAGACAGACAGGTATACTCAGACAGAGAGAACGAAGAAAATAAGTCTGTGGTGAGAAAGAGGGTTGGGGGGGATAGTTGAGAACCTTTTAAAGGCTTGACAAAGCCTACTGCATTGCTTACAATACAAGAGCACTGTGTCATGAGAATGATGAGTCTGCAGTATGGCATAATTAGTCCATTTCCAAGCATTACCGCTACACTTCCAAGAAGCTTTAGGCCTAATCAGCTGTTGAAGGAAGGGAGAGTGTTACTTATTCACGTCCCCCACCCGGATTTTCTTCTGCCGGGTCCGGGGAATCCAATCAACAGCCTTCCAGTTGTAAGATTGCTCCTCTAAATTTCAGGCTGCCGTTGCCCAAATCATTGCTGCACTGGACTGGAGTGGGTGACCTCATTCAGCAAAGAAACACTAGAGAGAAACTCTAAACAAATCCTGTTTTTTTTTCCCCTGCTGGGGTTTTACATGAATCATCCATTTTTATACTTGAACAATGGAGACAATTGTGTTGGCATTAGAGCAGCTTTCCACCCCTTGACCATGTAAAGCAGCCCAATTGGCTTTGTAGCCAACTCTATGAGACGGAGCTCTGCACTCTCTGTGCTACTGCAGGTCATTGAAGGGTGCCCTGTTCAAATGCTGGGTAAAGGGGCTGTTTTCTCCTATAGCCTAGTTGATGAAAATGGCTTTGGTTTCTGTAAAAGGTCCACTGTAGCGCATAGCTTTAACAGCCTAAAATGATACACCTGACAGAGATACCTATAGTCTACATCCTACATTATCTTCAAATGAGAAAATCTGAAGCCCTGGAGCAATCTGTCAGAGAAAGCCACCTATTAGGTTCTCCATGTGGGACTGTCACACTGAATAAAGAGCCAGGGAAGGAGAAGCAGGCTTGATTTTAATTGGATAAGGGGCTAATTCCATTTTCCGTGCTGCTGAATGAGGGGCGGGGCAAGAGAGAGAGCAACCTGACAGCCCAGCCACACCAGACACGACAGTCCAATAACACCTGTCCTCTTTAGAGCCGGCAGCCCTCTGCGTCAAGGTGATGCTTGTGAACAAAGGGTTGCTACACATTTTCACGTTTCAGACCTTCATTTCTTTACTAGAGTTGATAGGAATGTATTCAATATGAGTTAGGTAAACGAGACTCTACAGCTGACAAATAACTCCACATTCAACAATAAATATGTGAAATATCAGTGTACAACTGCATAGAGTGTGCACTGAGTGTGCAGTCATATGTACATCAGGGCTGAACAATATATTTACCGATTATATTTGCAATTCCCCAAACTTCATTTCCCATACATTTGCAGAGGAGGCTATACATATGGGCAGATAAGGTCAAATACACACAATACTATTGATGTCATCACTCTGAGCCTAACCAAACAAATAAGTTAAGAACTTTATCAAGTCAAGAACTTTGTCACAAATAACTGGCCAACACTGTGCTGTCAATAAGGTCTTATAGCAATAGCTGTGGCAAACAAGTTGCTTGGCTGCTTGGCTGAAACTACTAGTCATAGAGTCTTGTTATGATGTGCTTACACACAAGCAGAAAACATTCTACAAATAGTCATCAAACACAAGCGATACTACAGGACAGAGTCAGAACATTGTTCGTCAAGACGACTGGAAAGTGGTACGATTCAACACACATCTGGCCCCATTCCAACACATAACCTATAAACTATCCTCCCTCAAAGCCAGATTGAAACTAGGCTACGTCAACAGCCATGATGGAAACATGCTGGTGTTTTGCCAAGGGCCTGTGATGTCACAAAGCAGCCTCTCTTGATTTAGCCAACAAACAAGCCCCTATGTTCACGTACATGATTTCACAAGGTGTCCTTTGGTCCTGATCAAAGGACAAGATTAACCAATTTGAAATAAAGTGACTGCAATGCTTAACATATTCCTTTATGCACTCAGCGGAGCAGATCGCAACGCACAATGTCACCATGCATATAGATGATTCTCTCCCAGCCTCTCTGTTGTGTATATGCTCTTGTGGATAATTAGAAATCGAGGAGGATAAAGAGACCATGATGATAGAATGCATCACAAGCAGGAGTGATTCTTTGTCAATGCTTTATGCACTGGGCCATCTATCTGTCTATCTAGAAACCTCTGATCTAGCATTCAAAGGACCAGAGAGCCGGCTGATGATCGTTAAGTTTTGTAAGATCATTAATTAAATGGGTGGCAATTGAAAATCCTGAAAAGCACTTTGACCCCATCACAATTTCATCTCATTCTTCTGGTTGTCTCCATCTGGTCGAAAGGTTTAGAATAGAAGAAATGGATCAGAAACTAAAGCACCGTTTAAATAATTCATGGGGTGCAAAACAATGTGCTTGACAGGTGAGCGCGGGGGAAAGGGAAGTGCTTTTGCAGCAAGTGTGCTTGTATTTCCAATCGATAATTCACTTTAACAGATAGTAACCCAAGAGTCTACCTCTGCAGTCTTAATTAACAGAGTAGTATGGCTTACACAGAGCAAGGTAGAAAGTACATTCAAACTGTTCAGCATGATAAGCGGGGGAAGATGTAATTACACTGACAGGAAATAGCAATTTCCAGTGTATTTAAACAGTGTGGACAACATGGAAACGTGAGTGTTCAATAGGTTTAAAGCTATTGAAATTTACCAACCCATTCAACACCTTTAGCCTTTAGCCTCTGAGGGATGTGACCCATTTGCTCACATTTGCTTCCTGACAAAGTAACAAACTCTGATTTCACTACATTCTGATGAAAAGCTAAATGTTTGGCTGATGTTATGTTGTTTTAGATAGGATGACTGGATATTACCTTTAAGCATGGTCCAGATTTGAAAAACTAGTTCCTGAGCAAAGGAGGAAGGATTGGTGAAAAGTTAACATCCCCATTTATGGAATAGGCCTGAAAAATTGTGCAAGCTTTCAATTTTATAATGGTTCTGCTCTAATTTCATTATACATTAAGTCAGGTTCTACCTTTTTTTCAGCCCATGCCCCCCAGGGCCCACTTGGCTGCGAAGCACTTTAAAAGATATGGAAGGCTAATTACAGCAGCAAAAGACAAAACAAGGATTTGCTGTAAAAACATTAATGAAGCCCATAAATATTTGACAGTTATTTAAGAGGCAGTTTCTGAGCAGGGGAGGGAAAAGTGCAAACCAATCAGTATGGAGGATTATTTGAGAGATTATCTGAAAATAGACATTTTCTCTGAGACTCCAAAATTTGTGCTCAGGGGTCCTGCGTTAGAATACTGACATAGTTACAAGACACCTTAGTTAGTTACAAGACAAGTCACCCATGCAATATTTGAGTCTTAGGCCTTGTGTAAATCAAAAAATTGACAATATCCTATGTAGTTCAATAAGACCTATGCACTGACGGATGACATGGATTGGCAGAGTATAGTGCCTGAAAATCGCAACCCAGTTTGCTTTCGAGGGTTCTTCTATTATGCATTTCTTGTGGATTCTGATGGGTTTTGAGGCTGCAATGGAAAAATAAATAATCGCTAGCCATACTTAACTTAGCTTTCCAGCATTTGTCCCTTTGTGACCTGAGGATAATGCAACATCCGCAATGCAATAAACATCTTCTTCTATCTATGTCATTTCTACTTTCATTATTTCACCCATTGTAAGCAAAGAATGATTGGAAAATGGGATCTAAAAAGCCCATTCCTTATCGTCATAGAAAAAAAAAAATGCATCCAGACAGAATCGGAAAGCCCCGATATGACGACAACACTTGAGAGCACCATGCCCTGCAGGGATAAAAATGCAGGAACAGATTATCACCCTGGTGTCTGTCATTTCAGAACATAGGTCTCATTGAAATACATGAAATATTGTCAGTTTTTTTGGATGTATCACAAATACTCATGGGAATGGGTCCTTATAACCCGTGGGCCAATTTACCTGCTAGTGGGGCTGTCTGAGCATTATCATGTGAGTCGAGATGAAGCGGGTCAATATCAATTTAAGGTTTGAAAATGGATCTCTTGATGTAGGCCTTCAGTGCAATGACCCAACATTTTAATGCTTCAATGCATTTAATGCCATCCTCTGACTCAGAATGAATTCAGAAAGGGAATCAATGCATGTTTGTTTTTATAGCCATTTTCTGCGGCTGTCCTCTTCTTCATAAAACTTTTTTGATTGATGCTGGAGTTTTATATGCCACTGCAACATGCCAGCTATCCAGCTGCGTGTATTCATCCTCTAATCTGCACCGAAACCCAGGTTGTAGTCTCTCTGGCATTTCTAATGTATGTGCAAACACCAAAAATACATTTTCATATACAGCCCCTTGAGAGAGTTAAGAGTTAATGTTACAATTTGCCTGATCTGACACTAAAGGCCCCCATTAATACATTGACATTTCACTAAGTATGATCCAACACTTCATGAGCAGGATATGCGAATGCCAACTCACTTTGAGCGTCTGAACACGTCCCAGACATCTGATCTTGGATCAGTCAGTCAGACAAAAAAAGGCCATTTCCTTTCACGTGACTGCAGCTGCTTGAAACACCATTTGCTTCTCCTGAAGGATACTCCCTCACAGGTAGAACGAAACTGAGCAAAATAAAAGACATTTTGGGGAAACAAAAACCTCCTCCTGTTTAAAGGACAAGCTTGTGAAGAGGCATGGAGTGGAAGTTGACCTTTCACTGACTTGGCCTATCAGGCCATGGCACTCTCTAACTTAAACAATAATACTTAAATACCAAATAAAAGAATATGATGAATGACTAGTCTGCCAGATGTAACCAAAGCGAGCAACCTTGTGCACTGGGATTTGAAGGATCAATAACTCCAATAAATAACCCTACTATGTTTAAGATTTGAGAACAGCCAAGCTTGAAATATAACTGGTAACCAAAGGATACTTGGCATCATCTATGTATTGTCTACATATCATTATGAACTCTTTCACCTATGCTGATTGATTAGTTTGTGCAGAGCAGGAGGAGATGGCGCTAGAGCATGACAGGAAAGTTCTACAAGTGTGGTGGCAGGATGAGGTAGCAGAGCCATTGCTTTGTACCACTGCAGGGGCAGCTTTACTTAAGAGGAGAAGGGCTATGTAATCAGACCCCCAGCCTGTGATTAATGTTGCTCATCTGTCTCCAGGCCTGCACAGCTCAGTACAACTCAGCACAGCTCACCCAAACTGCTGCTTACAGTGCACCATCTTGCCCTCAGCCATGGAAATAAGGAGAATCCACTTCCATCCCTCCTGGACAGCTCTGAGCATCTGGTAAAAGCCAACAGGTAAAACCTAACCCAAACCCAAGTATGCCATGATTCCTGACTATGGAGAGAAAAATGTCTCAAAATTATTTGTAAATGCACATACCATGATCCAAAAATATTCCATGATTTACAAATGTGTTTTGCTATCCACAAACACAGAATTCCTTACTCGTGACTTGTCAGTTGGCATTTAAATAAATGTAAATAAATAAATAAATCCCACTCAAGGAGAAGTGAAATCTCATGAGACTTCTCCTTGAGCGAGACTTGTTTCTGGTTAAACAAAGGTCTATCTCTGTAGGGATTCTTTCCGTAATGTTGTCAGACACTTCGAATAACAGTCTGAGCCTGTCAGTGGCAAAAACAAGCACTTTGTGGACATAATTTGATGGGGTGCAGCTGCCCCAAAGGATTACATTGCAGCCCGTTTTGCGGCTGCCGGCTGAGGCGATCTACTGGACCAATTCCAAAAAATTCTGTACCTATTAGTCATTTAGACCCCAAATTATGTAAAAATAGGGCCCAGGTTTAATAATACGGGAATTATCCTTTAAACCTAAGCAGTACACGAGTATATGGGATCAGGAAAAACTAATTATGCACTAGGCAGTGGTTGGGCAATTTAGATTGGCAGTGGCAATGATTTTTCTTCCAAATGGATATAGTATTTTGGAAGGAAACCCTTTAAAAACTGAAAAATGCATCCTATTTCCAGCTTCAGACCTGGAAAGTGAATGTCCGCATGAAGGAGACAGATATTGGGTTTGAGGCCTGAATGGTGCTGAACTCACCTGAGAGTTGCAGTCCTTCTTTTCATCGAGTCACATTTGTCAATAAGTTGCCCCCTATGACAATTTTAATGTCTACATTTTAAACTGTTTTGTGGGCTGTTTAAAATTTACAATCACCCCAATCTACAGAGACCATTGAATCAGCACACTGGCTGACAAGCTAATCAGTAGCTTGTTGGAGAAGACTGGTGGAAAACCTTGAGCATTGGTTTGTTGGAACTGGGTTCCTTCTCAAAGTGCTCCAAGGCTTCTGGCTTCCACAGTTTCTCGTATGAGATGCCTTCACTCCAGCTAAGCAACATGAATGTTGGGAGTCGTGCTGGCTATTTCAGACAAGCTCTCCATTATCAGACCACCTTTACTCACTTCATTTAGGATGAGTAGGTGCTTTCCATCCAAGGAAAGGTCAGAAAAGTTCATCCAGGAGGACAAGAGAATGAGTGTTATCACTGTGCTAGAGGTGTTGACAATCATGGCTGATGTCATGATAAGGGGAGTTTGTGGTGTTTGAATTCCTCAAAGAAAGATACACCGCTGCCATAACTGAGGGGATTCCAGCGCTGAACAGCAGAGATAAGATGCACCACTTACTTAATCATAGACTACACCAATTTGCATTATACTTTCTTCATTTGTCCTCTGGGTAAGCCCATGAATAAAAAGAAAATCTGTACTACCTCTGGGTAGTCTTACCACCCATGGTAATGGATTTCTATACAGTTTCTGTACAGACAGTAACAGTGGATGTCCACTGGAAGGGAATTCGCAGGTGAGGTGACACTCCCCGGTTAATTGAATGAGTGCATGCTTCAAGAACATAAAAACCCTAGTGAAAAAAGAATGGACATAGCTCAAAACACAAATATTAACATAATTCACTTTAACCTTAGACCTGGGGCCTGTCAAACGAAGCAAGTTCAACATAGTGTATCTTTGCAATCGCTGGAGTCACAAAACCAAACAATGGCAATCCTGACTAACCAGTCTCACTAAACTGGTTATGAACTCTCTATCAACCCAGGATTTTCCGATCCAGCGATGAGCGCATTCACACAACAGGCGGGGTTTGTAACAAATAGTCAATTGCATGCAACATGGACAGAGTTCTGGCTGAGATTATTGGCACCCTTGTATTTTATGCAGATAATGTACAACATCTGGAAATTTAAACAACTTTTGGTCTTCACACATTCATTGTTAAGAATCTCCCAGGACGTGGTGGTAAGAGGAAAATTGATCTCAGATGTCGTTGAAGGTTGGTGCAAGCCATTGAAAAAAAACCTTGCATGACACCCAAAGATCACAAGGCTGACCTGGTGAGTCTGGGGTCACGGTTTCTGCCCGTACTATACCCAGGACACTGAACCAAGAAGGGTTTTACGGTTGGAGGCCACAGAAGACCCCACTGCTGAAAGAGAAACACAAGAAGGACCGATTGATCTTTGCCAAGACCCACTTGGACAAACCTAAATCCTTCTGGGAAATGTTCTGTGGACCAATTAAACCAAATTAGAACTCTTTGGCAATGCAGATCAGCACTTTGTTTACAGTCGATGAAATTAAGCTTTTAAAGAAAAGAACACCCTACCTACAGTCAAATACAATGGAGGTTCTATAATGCTATGGGGCTTCTTTGCTGCCTCAGGTACTGGGCGTCTTGAACATAAGAGCATCATGAAATCTAAAGATTACCATGGCATTTTGGAGCAAAATGTGCTACCAAGTGTCAGAAAACTGAGTGTCAATTGAAGGTCAGGACCCATGACCTTAAAATTATGGCAATTCCTGGAGATAAGGTCAGAAATCGCCTTCAACACCTCCTTTGTCTTTTGGTAGCTTTTAAAGTACATCCTCGAGCGTGGGCATGATGTAATGTGAATCTATCACCATATTACTGATCCACTCTGTGGGCTCACTCACTGGTATAATGTGTCCCTCCGCCACATTGAGTTCTTCAACTTTGAGCTGCTCCGGTATGGTGAAGTACATGAGCCCCTCCTTCGATGTAGACCCTAACAGTAGTGGCAGCTGACACACATTCACAACCTCAAAGTCCAGACTGTATTTGCAGCCACGCACTACACATGCTGTGGCTACAACCCCCAAGGATGGCATCCATTGGCCAGAATACAGTTTTAGCTTGATGACAATGGGTTTGAGTTTCTGGGAGCTAGCCTCCTCTTGTCCTTGAGGCTCTGGACTTTGCAAGTAGCACCTGAATCAAGTTGGGATCTCTGTGACTTGCCATTGAGTTGCAGATTGATACACCATTTTTTCCCCATTTGCTTACACTGCCTCAGTGCATTCTGTTATGGACACTATTTGTTTCCATGACTGTGCCCTCTTGCTCGACTGAGTGCAGTTGTCTAGCTCTGGGCTTGCTTTTAACAAATACCACTGCAAAATGATGAGCTGTGCCACAAGCCTTGCAAGGTTTGCCACAAGCTGTACAGTGCTCTTTCTCCCTCCCACTGCCATACTATTTGCACGTGTTGGTGAAGCCCTCCACTGAAAACCTTGGTTGGTGACTCATTTTCTCATTAGCGGTGGCTGGTACTTTGAATGAATGTTTACCTACAGCATTAACATTGTCCATATGAAGTCTAACATGCCTTTAAAGCTTGATAGTATACCTGAAATAAGTAGCCGAAGTTCTCCGAGATTGGTTTATTTACTGCCTCAGGCTTATTTTCACAACTAGTTTGTCAAGTTGAGGTCCCTCCCCTCTTGTTGATTTGAATACTTTTTCTGTACAAGCTCCACTTTGAACATGTAACTGAAAGAAGTATCTGACATTCCTCTAAGATTGGTGAGTTGTGCTGGAGTCTATTATCATGATTAGATAAGTTCTTCTATTCTAACTGTTGTAGTGATCTAGTTTCTATTGTTGTGATGTGTTTAGAAGACTCTTAACACCGTGTGGTTGGTTTCAGTAGACTAAATGTCTTTTGTAGAATTGTTAAAAGTAGTAATCCATGAGAACTTTTTTTGGTTTTAGGTTGAATCACTTATGCACATCAATTTTATCAGCATTGACCAACACACAGACACGCACAAACCTCTAGCATTAAGCTCTCTGGGTACTAAGGTCACAGCCTGCCAGAGCTATCTGTCTAACTCTGTCTAAACAGACGGGTGGGGGGAGAAGTGAAGAGGGTACAGGTCAGCTGTCCTGGTGGCTTACTTGGCTATGGGTCACACTATGATGTACCCACAATGCTGTTTGAATCTGGCCTGGGACCTTAACATGTCATCCCCCTCTCAGTCTCACACCCTTCCTGTCTCCATCTACTGTAAACTGTCCCTAATAGAGAGACGAAATCGCCTCAAAAATAAGTTTAGTTCAGTTATACCACCAGCAAGTTAATGATTAAAGCAATTCCGCTGATCACAGCCCTCCCTCTCTATCTCAGAGTCGCAGAAAGCGGGCCAGAGTTAAACCAGGCCGTTTTGTTTTGTTGCCGGTGCTTTGCCGTTTCAGTGATGTCAGGACGTCGCGTTTGTGTAGGTGACTTCGAGGAGGAAGCCAAGAAAGTTCTTCCTAAAGCTATTTATGACTACTACAGGTCAGGAGCTGATCAGCAACACACACTGGGTGACAACATTGCTGCCTTCAACAGGTAACACACACACACACAAACTTTGAATTGTATCCAAAAAGCTATACATTAGCTATACGTTAGTATTGGCATTAGGAATGTTAGTCAGATCCTTCAGCCTTAAAAGCAGGAAAAAGCTCTTTTGAAGCTCAGGGGCAGGAGTTTAAGATCAGTATGAAAGACATAACCAGATGGTTCTCCCCTTCAAATTTCCCCATGGAGTTCGATAAGATAAGATGGCTCTTTATTGTCCCTGAGGGGAAATTGTAGTTATGCAGCAGCAGATGTACAAAGTAAACAGCAGCAGGCTCAGGGGTTGACACTGGAGGTAGCGTTGTACAGTCAGATGGCTGCTGGCACAAAAGAGTGCTTGAAGCGTCCCCTCGTGCACTTAGGTTGGATGAGACGGTGGCTGAAGGTGCTTCTTAGCCCGTTCATCATAGAAGGAGTGGGATGGATTCTCCAAGATGTAAGGATGTAAGGCTCAACAGAGCTCTGTACTATACCCTTCAACATCCAACTAATGAATGCATAGGAACTGACCAATTGATGCATAGCCTTCTCCACACATTGTTTCAGGAGAAAGGCCTGGCAGATAACTCAATCATTCTGGCATAGACGAAAAAAATGTCCTGGGTTGTTTGTATTTCTGAAAAGCAATCACAGTTGTCCAGGGTGAATTGCACAGGCCTGCTATATTGCAAGATTCAATTCTTCTTCAACATTTTCTATCATTGTGTTTTAATCACTACCTCTATATTCAGGGAGATTTTTTTTTCCGAAGGCGCATCTCTTTAAATTTTTGGTACACAGAGTTC
>OOFE01051237.1:11064-24941 GCA_900323365.1 Monocentris japonica | reverse complement strand
CTGCAACAACTCACCTCTCACGAGATTTCAGAGCGAGACTTCTCCTTGAGCGAGACTTCTGTTTCTGGGTAAACAAAGGTCTATCTCTGTAGGGATCCTTTCCGTAATGTTGTCAGACACTTGGAACAACAATCTGAGCCTGTCAGTGGCAAAAACAAGCACTTTTAGTGGACGTACTTTGATCGGGTGCAGTTGCCCCAAAGGATTACGTTACAGCCATTGCAGCCCGTTTCACGGCTGCCAGCTGAGACGATCTACTGGACTGAAACTTTTTGTACCTATTAGTCATTTAGACCCCAAAATATGTAAAAATAGGGCCAAGGTTTAAAAACACTGGAATTATCCTTTAAAGGGAGGTATTCTTAACTGAATCAGTCAGGGCTTTAGCAGATTACAGAGCCTGAGCAGATGCAATGGGCAAAGGGCAGATAGACCTGCTTGTTTTTTTTTAGCACATGGCCCAACTGTCACCTCAGACATACCTGCTGTGTGTGTATTACTAAGACTTGAGCAGACTACTCACAGTTCCCTGGACATGGCAGAAAGCTGGTACTGTGCTCATGCATGATCAGATTATGCCAGGCCAACTGATGTTATGACTCATCATTGAGACCTATATAGTCAGGAGAGGTGCAAGAGCGAAGGGAGGGAGAGGGAGAAATCATAACCATTCAAGTTAAAGTATAGATAAATGAAGATTCCTGTTAAAGTTTGAATCTATGTAGCAAATGTATGCACCTAACATCGTGGTTTCAGAAAAGAAATAGGAATATGTATGTTAGAGGTACGATTGTCAACACTGTAATGGTCCTCATTACTGATTGCACAAATATTTTTGGTTGATGATGGATCCAACATATTAAAGAAAATATGAATGCTCAGACTTTCAGTACGTGAGCTAATTTTGGATTTTAAAGAGGTAGAGACAGAGACCTGGCAGTCAAAACACTGCCTGGGGTGACCATCTGTAAAAGTGTCCTAAGCCCACAGGAGACAGACACACAGCATCTTTGTGTTGGACCTGGCCATGACCCACAGTGACTTAACAGATTGGCTCTTGTGCGTGTGCGTGTGCATGTGCGTGTGTGTGTGTGTGTCATACTAAGATCTGCCATCTGTTCCCAGGTACCAGTTCCAGAGAAAATGGTGGCCACTGTGCTCACCTCCAGTAAACATGTTCAACCTGATGAGCAACTGCTGCAGCTGGGTCTCCAAGATACAGGAGCCAATCAGGCAAGAATAAACAAACGGCTTCAACAATGACTGGTTGTAAATGATGTACATGAATTAAAGCTACATTAGACAAGATTTTTTTTTTTATCAGCCTAAATCAGTGGGGCTCCCATCCGCCCTAGTTGAGACCCCGTAGATTCACCCTATTAATTCTATAATATAATTCTGTATATAATTCTGGTGTCGGATATAGACACATATCTCTTGTCATGTTATATGTTTTGTCTTTTTTTATAATTTATTACGTGAATTTGTTTTTTAGATTTTATATTTTTGACTTGTGTTTCTTCTGTTAAATGTTGCACCATCATACCAAGGCAAATTCCTTGTATGTGTAAACTCTGATTCTGAATCTGATTCTGATTCTGGTTCCTAGCGACAGGAAATAACGAATCGAAACTTGAGAGCGAAGTACTAACTGTCTACTAAAGTGCTCCGTCAAGCTGGACTCACCAATGTTATATATTTTGCCTCTCTTGTCCTTTTGGTATCCTTTGCTATAAAGCATCACAGACCAGCTGGGTTGTACAGTTTTAACTCAAATTCTGTATAGAATTTTATTTTATTTTGTATTTCTACGCAGGAAAGTGGCAGTTCTAGTGGTTGGCCTTGACAAAGCAGGAAAAACATCCTGTATTAGGGGGATGTTAAGAGGTAATTCAACAGTAACTTTCAATATAAATATACTTTTGAATGTGCCTAGAACAGAAACAGAGAGAACAAATGCTGTATGTGTGCCTTACTGTCGGTAAATTATCTGTCTGTCTGTGCCAGTTCCCCACGCTATGGAAGCGGGTTCCACCTATGGCTGTGTCCGTACTGAGCTGAGAGTGGAGAACTATCTGGTTACGCTGCTGGACATCGGAGGAGCACCAGAGTCAAGGGGCACCTGGAGGGAGCACTATGGAGAAGTCCACGGCATCATCTTTGTGGTGGACTCCAGTGACAGGCAGAGGATAAAGGAGGTCAAGGAGCTTATGGCTGACCTGCTGAAGCAACCAAGAGTGGCAGGAAAACCCATATTGGTGTAATTAAAGTCAACTTCCTAATTACTAATAAATGTGTGACACAAATAGGCCTGCGCTATAATGGTTTCTGTTATTTTTCAGGTTGGCCAATAAACAGGATAAGATGAACGCTCTGCTGGGAAGTGAGCTGATTGAGATTCTGTCTCTGGAGAAGCTGGTCAACCAGAGCCGCTCTCTGTGCCATATTGTAAGTGTTGTCCTGAAAATTTGCTACTGCTAGCTGGACAGACAGAAATCTAATATATTAGATACATGCTAGATATTGACACATGCTGTGGATAGTAGACAAATAAACAGCCAGACTGACAGGCACAGAATTGGAGAAATGCAGGTACACAACTTAGACATGTGGAGAGACAGAGAAACAGATCAATCCTGAACTGATGAAGTTCCCTGCCTCTCAGGAGCCTTGCTCAGCCTTAATGGACCTGCGACGCTGGTCGGACAGGAAGTCTCTACGGGGTCTCCGCTGGTTGCTGCGCGCTGTGTGTCTGGATTACCCAGGGCTCTCTGCCCGTGTAGCCCTGGACAGCAAGAGGCCTCTGGCACCAGAAGAAAGGGAAAAGCATGGGAAAGCAGAGAAAGGACGCAGAAAAACCAAGGAGGACCGGTGAGCGAGGACTTCATGTTCAGATAGTTCATAACTTTCATTCTGATACTGTGCAGAGAATAGATCAAGAGCAACTTTGGTATAAAGGCTAAATACTGACCCTTCATGTGAAATACTTTCTCACCTCAAAATGCGTTCCAGCAAGTCTGAGCTTCGCCAGGTTGATCGGCCGCAAGAGAAGGAGAAAAAGACCAAGGGTGGAGGCAAAATGCAACCCATTCGAAACATCCTGCAAAAGGTTCAGAAAACGTGTTGTTTCTTTCATAATGATGCTCTTTCCGTTATTGTTCCACTGTGTTTGTCTGTGAAACAACAAAAATGCACAAAATAACTTTTAAATGCTCATCCACTTTGAATGCTGCTGACAAGTATTTTCCTTGCAGGAGAACACACTGAAAACAAAGCTGAAGAGAAAGAAGAATAAGCAGGTCAAGATCAAGGAAACTGAAAAAGATAAAGAAGACGAGAATCAACAGGCGGAGGAGGGTGAAGGCAATGAAGGGGAGCAAGAGCAACCTGGACAGAAAGAGAAAGCTAGCAGTGCCCTGATCCCTCCGAAAAGAGGCAAACTGAAACGCAAGCCAAAAGTGAAAGAGGAGACTCTGGATGTGTCAGAATCCCCTGACAATGAAGAGAAAGCACCCAAAGGTAGTTATGAATGGTTTTACTAAACTAATATCGTATGTATGTGGGTTCTTACTTTTGTTTTGAGGAATAAATTGATTTTTATTTTCTCGTATGCCTAGCTAAAGGGGAAAAGCAGAAGAAGAAGAGAGTTGTGAAAGTAAAAAGGAAGAACAAGATCAACACAGAGGAGGTGCCTGGACCTTACTCCCAACCGGTTGACCTGTCTGCTACCTTTGGTGAGGCCCATCCACTCCATCTTCAGTCCCCCACTCAAATACAATAGCACTTTGGACTCTGTGATAATTCCAATTTTTAAAAGCTGACCCTGTCTCCTGATAGATCTTTACCGGAAAGCAATTCTGGCACTGAAGGAGCGTCAGGGATCAGGACCGGTGACAGAGTGAATCCTGGTCGTGTCCTGGGACCTGAATGTGAGGATCCGCTCTGCTAGTGCGTCACTTGACACACTCCCCTCTTCCCTGCCATTCACCAGCAGAAAGGGACAGAGACAGAATCTGCCTACTGTTTCCTTATATTTTACTATCACCTCAGACCTGATCCCTGAGCCTTTGGAATAAAACTGGATATTCCAATGTGTAGTGAAGGGCAGTTCTGCTATGTGCCCCTAAGATTTGTAATGGACATATTCATTTATATTGTGTCATGATAATGTTGACCTATCCTTTTATTAGAGTTAACAAAATAACAAAAAAAAGTCAAAAGCCAGAGTTTTTTGTTGTTTGATTGGAAAGGAAATGTGATTTTTGAAGTGTATCGAATGTTTTATATGATTATTTGAAAAATGTGCACGGAGAGGGCATTGAGTAGAGAAGGAGGCGCTATTATAGTGATGAACAGATCTATGGAAGCGTACAATAAACATGATACATGATATGTGTTTACATTATAGC
The DNA here is from genome assembly GCA_900323365.1 of Monocentris japonica. Classification (NCBI taxonomy): domain Eukaryota; kingdom Metazoa; phylum Chordata; class Actinopteri; order Trachichthyiformes; family Monocentridae; genus Monocentris; species Monocentris japonica. Next base: position 20,532 of record OOFE01051237.1, on the reverse strand, counting down.
AGGAGCAACAATCATACCACATTATTATTACAGCTAGCAATTTAGCTAGCAACCCCTTTGTGCTGCAATGCTTTCTGAGTTATTGAGGCTTAAAAATAAATGATATATGGAGGCTACTTTGTGCACACACAGGATGCTTTTTTGAGTTTTTATACCAAAATAAGCTTAATTCTACTGTATTCCATAATCATGTTGTCAGCCCTAAAATGCCCCAAAATGCCCCAAAATGTACTGAACCCAAGATATTCCCCCTTGGTTCTCTCCCAGTCATCTTTACCATCTTCCACAATTCATTCCCTATGGAGCAGCTCCATACTGATATGATGAGTTGGAGTCTCAGTGTCCCAGCTTCTGGCTTTGGGAGGGAACTGTTCATTTTCACATATATTGATTGGACTGCTGTACACTGTAAAAAATAACAAGAATTATTAAATTGAGAGATAATCACCTTTAAACATAACCTGTGTGAGTATCTCCTATATCACTATAATATTCCTACAATATTGTTTTAAAAGTACCATAGGGTGATATTTGTACAATATCCTGATAAAATGCATCATATGATTACTATAGTTATTTTTAGTTAGGGGTGACAAGGTCAAGATTTTAGGGTTTGCACTAATACTATTTATTAAAAGTTTGTTATGAAAGTCAAACGTGAGGACAAGGATGGCTGTTTTCCATGAAAACAAAATACTAATTTTCAAACGTGACCTGGGCAACTTGACGGTTTGAGTTACAAAGCCCACAGGGGCTTAGTGGGGTGGAAGGTAGGGCACAGGGACCCGAACATCGCCATGTTTGTCGCTCATCATGAAGCCCATCCCCCTTATGCATCTTCAGTCGGTCTTTCATTCAATTCACTGGGAAGCGACTGCCTGCACGGCGGCGGGACCTACACACGAAGATGGCCTCGCCAAGGACAATAACCATTGTAGCCCTTTCGTTTGCTCTTGGTTTGTTTTTCGTGTTCATGGGAACCATTAAGCTCACTCCAAGACTAAGCAAAGATGCATATAGTGAAATGGTGAGTAAATCGTGGTGACAAACTGCATCTGAGGGAAAAGGCCATTGTTCTGTGTGGGGTGCAGACGAGGAGGCGCTCGAGCTCGAATAATGTGCTGTGATGCTGACCTAAATTTAAATGTGAAAGAGGCTGAAAATGAATGCAACGTATAGTTAAATGTACTCTTCACATCTGTGACTGCGAAGCCTTTCTCAACGGAGAATCCTCTGAAACAACCCGATAAGACCTGCTGCATTGCCTGTAATAATACACTTAGCATAGAGGCTAAATGCTTTTCAGACAATAAACCTCAGAGGATTTCATATTGACAGTTGGCCTAGAATATATTCATGATACAATTAAGAGATAGAATTTCAGTCAAAAGCCAGTAAAGACTGCAATAGAAATGACTGAATGCACCGCCAATCCTTAATACATGTGTCATAACCTTAGATAATTTAGCTTGCTTGAAACAAAACTGCAAAGAATACGCCCATAAACCATCAATTTTGTTCAGTTTAATCTAAATATAGTTTTTAGTGAAATACTCGCTGTTAATTCATGTGAAGAGTAATTTAGTAGCCAACGAGCAATGGCGGCGCATTCGAGCAAATTCTGTGTGATGCACCTGCCGGTGCTGATGTTGATTTGCTCTGTGTGGAAGATGATCTGTCTGTCATGCATGAAGACTTTATAGGGGCTAGATTCAAGTCAATATCCAACGAGAATATTTACTTCATTTCGTTCATCTTCATTTGACATGGCTATATGGTTTTCTTCAGTTAGGGCCCACTGCAGGCCCACACTTAAGACAGAAGATTTACTCGTTATAGTGAGGAAATCAAAGCATTTTATTGGAATAACCCTGATTGACCTGAAGATGTTAACCTAGGTGCATACTTGATCCTTAATTCATCTCACTAAAAGACTCCTGGTAGAAGTGTATATTGCCTGAAGAAGTTATAGTGTATTTTATGATTAATTGAAATGTTCTCTGTTCTGTTTTTCAGAAAAGGGCATACAAAAGCTATGCCAAGGCTTTGCCCGGCCTGAAAAACATTGGCATCAGCTCAGTCCTGCTTCGTAAGATCATTGGTTCTATAGAGGTGGGCTGTGGTGTGGTTCTCACCCTGGTGCCTGGCAGACCGAAGGATGTGGCAAACTTCTTGCTGCTGCTGGTCATGCTAGCTGTCCTCTTCTTCCACCAGCTAGTAGGAGACCCCCTGAAACGATACGCCCATGCTCTCGTGTTTGGTATTCTGCTCACCTGCCGACTGCTCATTGCCCGCCAGAGTGATGACCGGCCAGAGAGGGAGGAGAGCAGGGAAGAACAGCACATCAATGACCAGGAAAAGAACAAGGTCAAGCAGTCCTAAACTCAATTTCCACTTTGGTCAGAGCCACAGCGAAGGGAACCTTGTGCTTTCTTTGGACTGTAGTAATTCAAATTTTGAAGGAAACAGTCACTACCAGTAATGATGCCCCTCACACACATCCCTTGTCCCATCTTGTTGGTTGACTGATTACTGGTTACTCTCACCTACTCCTCTGCATTCTTATTGTGAAACTGAATCCATACTTCCAATACATAACTGTGGACAGTCATACCTGTGGAAACTGTAATGAGCTCAGCTCATGGTCACTCAATCCATTTTCCTTATTTATTTCACAACTACAATGTGTTAAATATGTATGTGTTTTCATTTTTACTAAAATATGAATTTAATTTAGGCTACAAGTTGATTTGAGAATGCTGTTTTTTCACAAAGGAATATTTGTAGCCTGTTTTTCTATTTTTTTTACACTGTCGGTAGAGGAAACTGTGATAATTAATGAATTGCATTATTTTACAATATTTCAAGCATGTTTTGTTTGGCCTAAAGTATAGACCATAAACCAAAAAAAGCACTGTTGGATTTTTGGACTAATTATACATCAAGTCGCGTTCATGGAATATCCATATGTTTTTTCAGTGTAGTGTTAGCAGAAGGCCCATTTTAGAAAAAAATGAATTCTAGTTGTTATTTTTTTTCAAATCAGTAGATTTTGAATACCTACGCATGAAATCCCTTTTCCCAAAGAAAAATAAGCTGAATATTCTCTTCAGCTTTAATAATCACCTTGAAGTTGCTTAGTTTGAAAGTACAGTAGACACAGCTTCAGGTGTTCGCCACTAGTTTACAAGTTTCCAATCATAACCCAATCAAAAGTCTCTTTGCTTGTTAAAGAAATTGGATTTTGCCTTTTGCAATTCACTGTCAATACAGTCTTATGTTTATTCTCTGTCACTTAAGTCTTTTGTTTATCTGTGATTTGTTTTAATTTTTCTCCTTGAAGCTGTGAAAAGCATTCCTGTTAAAATTTAACTTTGAGGATGAGGTCTCAGTTGAAAATCATGTCAGTTAGTTTTGAGATTCACAATGTTTCTGTAAAACTAAATGATATAATTCAAATAAAGAATCGGGAGTGAGACTGACAAAATATTTTTTATTTGTGCTCTTTGGTTTCATTTGGCAGTACAATATTGCACAATTAGCATACAGCTAAAAATACAACTTTCCAACAATAAGTGTTTTTTCACAACTTTGTGTTTTTTTTTCAGGTATTTTGTTGTATGTTGATATGTTATAATACTAATTTGATGTGCACATCAATCCCTGTCAAGGTATCTCAGTAATAACAAGCCAAGCGTGATAGCCTTATAAGCCCTAAAATGCAGTGCTTTTCACTGTGCCCTAACACTGGCTAGATGTGTGACTTCTGTTATGCATAGTGCACATTAGAACAGTTTTGGTTTGTATATTGTGAAATTAACTCAGACTTACAGCTAGGGATATGGTCAGATTACACAGCTTTTTATTCGCAGAATAGATTTTAAGTACCTTCTTAGGCTGGCATTAATCTTTATGACATAAATGAATAGTCTCATAGTGTTAGTAATAGCATCAAACTGATGTAGCTATATGAGGATAAGGTATTTTAAGGGGAATACTGTAAATAAATACACTGCCTTTCTGTAAATATAATTATATGTTTTATGATGATCACCGACTGGGTGTCATAGTTCACCCACCCTTCGATTTACCACTTCAATTTACGGTATTCCAACGGAACGTGAAGTTGTAGGCGGCTGCGGGTGGACTACAACAACCAGGAAGCAACCTACACAATGCCAGCGGATGGAGTATACTGCGCAAGCGCACGGCAAACGGTCGCGCGGAAGATTTGAGTTTTATTTGAATGGCTGAAGACTCAGGAAAACAAATCATTTTTTAGTGTTAGCAATGTAGCAATGGCAACAACGCCAAACCTGTCGGGGCCACCGGATTTGGACTCATCGTCTACAAACGACCAGTCTATCTCGAGTCGAAGCAGTAACAGAAGTTTACGAGTCGCAGAGATAGAAAGAAGAAAGACCGAGGCGGAGGAGCCATTTGTTCGTGCGCTGAAGTACTTTTCAGACGGTAGGGCCTGGCTTGTAATGCAGCCAGCAACGGTAACCTAACGTTAGCTGGCTAACGTTGGCTTAACTAACGTTACTATCCGGTATTAACAACAAGGAAAATCGGAGGAAGAAAAACAGCGATGGCCAGGAAATATTTAGATTATGGGTGTAACGTTACTGATAAGTTACCATCCGTTGATTATTTGTTATTTAGCTGGGTTAGCTAGCTGGTGTCATCAAACCAAGATTCCTATCAGGATTACAGCAGTTTGGTTCAGTAAATAGTGTATTTTTGTCAGCATTACGTGTCTTACAGGTAGGACAATAACAGCCAGTCTGCTCTCGCTAACGTTTGGTTAGCGAGAGCGAGAAACTCTGTTACACTTAAGCTAGCTCTTGCTTTGTTGTCTCTAATGTATTTTTGTCAGTTGTGTAATTGAAACTTTTCTTTCGTTTACCTCCAGTTGAAGCAGGTACTCCTGTAATTGGGAATGATGAGCTGGAGAGGAACCTGGTGCTGGTGGAGAGAGTGGCATACAGCAAAGGACTTCCCCCAGAAGCCATCTCTATTATGCTGGAGTTTGCCATGAGCCTCCGTATGGGTACGATAGTCACTTTATATATTAGCAACTGTGGACTGGATGTGTGTTCTGTTTGGCTTTTACAGCCTTGGGATTGGGCCCCCATGTGAAGGCCACTGTTATGATAATCAGGTCCGTAAAGAACTATCTAGCCTAATAAACACAAAATGCAATTATATCTTGTAGTCATTTTTAAATAGAATGTTTTTGCAGTCAGTCGCGCATTTGTTCTCTCTATAAGTGTATACGTTTTTGTGATCTGCCCTATGTAGGATCTAGTCCATGTGTCCGGGTGCTGAAGTGTCTGATTCCTGCCACTGCGGTGCCACAGGAGGCTGTTGTTCGAGCAGTAGTTTGGCTTTGTGTTGGCAAAATACCAACCAGTACACAGGTATGGAGCAAGTAATTGATTGACTTACAACTGTCTTACACTGTCATTTGTGTTGGCCCTTTTTTTATTTATCCCATCCCCATAATTAAGACACTATCAAATGAAATTCTGGTGTCAGGTATGTACACTTCTCTGTGCGCAGGAAGTAATGAATCAAAACTTAAGAGCAAAATACAAAGTGTGTCCTGTCTCCTAAACAGCTGTGAGCGAGCACTCCATTGAGAGAAAGCTTGACCCACCAACGTTAGATCTTTTGCCGTATGTGTGTGCTGTGTGCAGGTTACTGATGTCATATTAGTCAATTTCTTGGTATTGAAGTTAAAATTATTCCTCTTGCTGCCATTTGGCGCTGCCAACAATCGTGCAACATTTACAGCTCAGATTTACAGATTTATTGAACATCATACACTAATGTTTTTGTCACTTGCCAGACCTATGTAGTTAAATAAAGAATAAATAAACAAATACAATGTTTTAGTAGACAAAGCTGCCTTCATAAGGGTCTCTACTTGTCACAAAGGCATAAATTAATTTTCCAATTGATGTATGATTACGTGATTTGTTGAATATGTAGACTCTGCTAGCAGCTGTGGTAATGTCACTTCACAGACAGTAACATCACAAGTTCAATATCGGAGAAACAAATGTCAGGTTTTTGCCAGACAGCTTTTTTTTTTTTTTTTTTAAGGTCAGACTGCCCTGTCTAGCAGGTGTCTGTCTCACACAAGCGGATGAGGAAAAAAGGCTTGTGATGTAGTGTGTTTACAAACAAAAGCTGAGTGAGATTAGTCTCTGGTGTGACAGAGAACATAATGTGATGTACACCTCTTTAAGTTTACCTGTTGCCCCTACCAATGACCAATTTGTGAAATGACCCACTGTGGAATAGACAGCCACATGAACCATTTTTAAGCAATAGGCTATGAATGAAGACTCCTTTGGCATTCATGTAATTACACTGGAAAAATAATTGCAAATGACAAAACAAGGGCTTTTGTGCGCAAGAGGGTCTTGGGTTATACCAAGGATGAGATAAGTCTATATGTCATGTCTGGTTAAGGTTTTAACATAACAATTTATGAATCCATGTGTCTGTGTGCATGTATACATATTTTACAGGTTCTTTTCATAAAATGGGTGCTGACCATTTTTGACATGATTGATGCTAAGGACCAACTTCGAGCCATCTATGGCTTCCTCTTCAACTTTGTGACAGAGGAAAATCTGGTATGTGCAGCGCTGATCTTGGCTCTGTTGTCATAAGCTGTTAAACACATATGTGACAGTATCAAATTCACTATGTATACACCCCATTTACAACTTGTTTTTGAGTGAGAAATCTAATGTTAACCAGACTTGATGTCTGATTTCCATTACATATTTATATCTGTATGGCAGAAATTGTCTCAATGTGACAGTAGGAGTTAATTTGCTGCTTTAAAGGAAAAGTGGTTTGTATCCTATTTGGGTGGAGTTCATCACTCCTAATAACCAGTAAGATTCTTCATAACCAGCCCTCAACGATTTGTGACTGCATCAGTCCTGCATTAGTAGTCATTCTTAGTACATGACTTCAAGTCAGTTAGGTGATATTGAAACCATTGAACAACTTTTGTGATGTGGAGTGATGATGCATTCTGTTGCATTTTTTCAGTGTCCTTACATCTGCCATCTGCTTTACCTTTTGACCAGAAAAGAAAGTGGTAAGTCAAATATTATCACAGCTGGGATATATCATACATGTGTTTTTCAGGATATTTGGATACACAGTTGCCATTGTTTTCTGTTTTTCTGTCCCTCCATTATTCCCTGATTTTTGAGTTGTCTTCATCACTTCTCTAAGCATAGTCCACTGCTTCACTCTTTCTTTTTCCCTAATCATAGTGCGACTGTTCAGAGTCAGGAAGCTGCTGGATCTACAGTCTAAACTGGTAAACATCCTGTTTTGTTTTTAAGATTGGATATGATCAAATTTCATACAGATTAAACTTCTCGTTTCTACACCGTCAGTGCTTTGCAGCCATCGATCAAAAGTAGTCCATTATTTCTTTACTCTCTATGGAAATCCATTCAATGATAAATTGCAGGAGGGGATAATACTGTCATATTGTGTTGCTGTGCTGTGTGCATAATTCCCATCAACAGTTTATCCTCCCATACAATAATATGTAGTTGTATTGATTATAGGCACCAGTCAAAAAGGGAACAGTGTAGCACAACATTGTATCATGATCAGTAAGATGATATTCTCTCTTTTCTCCTCAGGGCAGGCAACCGTTCCTCTTGCATTTACTGTCGCTGTACAAAGTGTTTTGCCCCGAGTTGGTGACGCTCTCCCTTCCATCGCGAATGAGGGTTTGTACATGGACTCTGCAGTTTATGCTCACTCTGCTCTTGCTGTAACATGACCACCAAAACACCAAAATGATTGTATGTTTTCTCTTGTTTTACAGATTGGGTTTCGGAACCACAATTCCCCCTGGAAATCAGCGTTGATTGCCATCCAGAAGAGGAACAATACCCAGGTTGCCTCTGGCACCAGTCTGACATTAGGGATGAAAGATAAGACCAGCTCTAGGAAAAGGGTAGGGACATCAGTCTGGTTTAAATTCAATTGTAGGAACAATTTTGAAAATGGATTTTGAATTTATTGTGTAGAGTGATCCCAACCTTTTTAAGATTTTGCTTTTACATTGCCATCAGGATTAATTCCAGGAAATTAAATGGTAGAGGCTAGTCTCGGTTTGCCTGTATACTTACTTGCCTGTTTCACTGTGCTGTCTCAGAAACTTCACCATCTGGAACTGCCAGTATTGAGTTCTGCAGTCCATACCCACGCTCAGACCGACCCCTCCTCCAGCAGAAAGGTCATCCCCCTGGTGCAGCTCCACTCCTTCTCTCAGCTGCTGGAAAATCTTCACCGTATAGAGGTAATTTCTCCAGAGACATTACCGCTGTCCATTTAACCTGTGATGTCTCATCATGGCCACATGGTGGCACTGTGTCACTTGCAGAATTTTATCTGGACCAGATACTAGCCTAACAACAACTTTGTCCTGCCGAAACCATGTCAGAGGTGGCCTGGGACTGTCATTTGTTTAATAGATTCAAGCATAAAGCAGCTTCATGTACACTCTTAATTCATTGTTTTCTAAATGTGCAATTGCTCTTTATATAGACTTCATGAGTGGTTTGTTTATCCCCTATGAGTAATGAATTAACAAGTGAACAAAGATGTATCTGGTTAACGCATTGAAAAAGTTACAAAGTGAATGACCATTTAAAAAGTCTACAAATGTCTGTTTGCGCTGTTGATTCAGTGACCTGATGAACAAACAAATCATTTTAAATGGCTTAAGGACATTTATGCTTCATGCTACATAAATGTCCTTCTTTCACTGCTCACAAAGTCAACATAAGCAATAAGGTGTTCGGACAGCGATGGCATTAACTGTTTTCATGGCCAAGGAACTGTTGTCTACCATGTGCTAGGACAGACAAATGAGTACAGTCAATCATCTAGATAAAACTATTCAGTCATGGCATTGATGAGAGATCATTGATTATCTCCTTGTTCGCCTGCACTCCTGTTGTTAAAAGCAGAATGTTACTTTCTCAGATGAATGGTGCAGTTCCTCCATAATTATTGGAAGACTGAGCCGTGTCCGTTGACAATCTGCCTTCCTCTCATTCTAATTTATTTAATATACTTGACAATGTCCCCATATTGGGAGACAGCTGTTCATACATAATAAGGGAGTGGAAAACTGTCTTGAGTGATTGGTGAGATGTCCCAATGCTGGCATTATGAGGATTAGTGGATGCTAAAGAATTAGCCCAGTAGTGGATTGATGGTCCACTCATAGAAAAGGACATGAGCATCAGGGGATTCTTATTCTTCAGTAGGTGAGCTAATCTCCTGATTTGAGACGATTTAGCACATGGATCGGCTTTGTGCTGTGTGTGTGTGTGTGTGTGTGTCTTAGATGTGCTGTGACGTGAGAGACTTTGTGTTGGTGCAGGTAGACAATATGATTGCTTTCAT
>OOFE01051236.1:4046-37654 GCA_900323365.1 Monocentris japonica | reverse complement strand
TGTTTTGTTTTTTTAATCTGAATTGGGCTTCTACAAGTGTTTACCTTGGTTTATGGCACAAGGGATAGTAACATCTTGTCCTGTGTATTAATGAATGATTTGTTTGTTTTCCTTGGTTTATTGAGTAGAATCTAATTAAGAAAGTATTAGTTCAATTATTGTGAACATTTAACATAGTTCTGAATTTTCGCACAACCTTAGTGGAATTTTTGTTAAACTCTCACATTCCTTCCTTGTTGAGACAAGATCACCATTGGCTGTCTCTTCAACTGCACACTCCCACATATATGTGCATGCCTTGCCTTCTCTTTATGTGCATGCCTTGCCTTCTCTTACATTACATTACACGGCAGTGCTAATGCTGATGACAATAGTCAACCTTTGACTTACTAGCTTAACAGAGGGATCGATCAGCCAATCACTGATCCAATCACTGATTGAAATGATGCATTTTGTGGGTTCCAGTAGCTCCTCACTGGTAGAGAGTGTTGTTCAGTTTTCCCTCAATAGTTTGTTCTGAGGTGACACCAAGGAGCACTCTCTCACCTCATATTGAATGATCCTCGCTCGCCCGGTGTTACAGTCTCACTAATGTGTTTAGCTTTGCAACTGCAGTGGCTAATGTGTGACAAAAATCATGTTTAACCCTAATTTTGAGATTTTTGAAGTTGACACAGATCTACTCCCATGTCACTAAATGTTACATGATAATGTAAGATGATAATCCACAAGATTCTTGTTTTTCTTGATTTTAGCGACTCCTTTGGTGATAAGTGGTCATTGCTTTGGGGTTTTGCATTGCATTTCCCAGCGATCACTTTGCAACAGTGTCACCAGTACTTAGACGTCACTGGACTGACAGCAGCTCTCACTGCTGAGACTCGTGAAGCAACTAACTAATAACGTAACATCAGAGTTTCAGCCAGTGCCTTAAAGCAACCGTGTCTACAGAGACGCTCGCTTCTTCCGCATTCGAAGCACCGGCTACAACCCTCAAGCCATTTGTAGATTCATAATTTCCTGTGTGTGCATCATTTTTGCCAGGAACGGCGGACCTGGCCTGCAGCAAGGGAAAGTCGCAGCTAGAGAAGCGCTTACCGACCACCAATACTGTGAATGGCTATTGCTAAAGGTAGCTGTTATGAAGCTCCCGTTCAGGTGTTGTTCATGCTGCTCCTTTCTTCCCCAAAATTGATTCAGCAAATCGGCGAGGCTGGATTGCCATCAGACTCTGCAACAGCCACCATACATGGCTGATCCACAAGGAGACAAAACAGCAATCTGGAACAAATGATCTTTACTTAAATGTCGCTTTTACAAAATTAATACAACATTGTGACAGCATGGACATTAACTCAGACAGTGTATTGCTGTCTTAGGTAAAGGAGAGCTTAAACATAATAAAATATGAAGGTTTACAACAACATTGTCCTTATGGAAGTCATAAAGCTGAGTGACAGATCAAGATTACATCCAACAGTATTTTCTCCTGCTGTATGACTAAATTTAAATCTTTATCATTTAGGAAAACGTGGCTTAATCCTCACGCATCCCCTTCTATAATTCCCCTTCCTGACCTTTAGTATTCACCTTGGAGACAAGCAACTTTGGGCTTAGCACAGACTGTTGATGAAAAAAATGCAGGATCACAGAAGAATTGACTGTTGACCGTTGTATTGTTGAGAGGCTGATCTGATATAGAGAGAGTGACTTGGGTTATTACAGCCGGCTAATGTTTTCAAATTTGGCCAATTATGAATATGGAACAGCTTCACTTTAGATAGCAATCATTTAATTTCATTGAAATTAATTTGCCCCAGCTGGAAGTGTAAATTAACCTGACCAGACCCCCGATGAAAAGTGTACATTCTGTAGCACAGGCTTGGTAGAAGTTAATTGATTTCAGCACCCCGCCAAACAATCACATGCTAAATTGTTATGCTTAATTAAAACAGGCACATCCTCTCCACAGAGCTAGCTGTGTGTGTGTGTGTGTGTGTGTGTGTATGTGTCTGATAAAAAATGTTTAATAAAAAGTAATGTCTGTTTGGATAATATCTTCATGTTTTTCTGCTAAATCAGTGAATCCAGACATTAGGCAAAGCAAATCTCTCGACGCTTTGTGAACAGCTTATGAAAGCATCTTATTATGAAAGGACAAAATGAAGGAAACTTTTGTTTGTTTTGTTTATTTAGGCAGCATCCATTTCCATACTATTTTACACGCAGTATCTGTCTATCCTGCTTCAGTACTGCAGCAGCCACTGCAGCTCTCTAACACTGTGACATAAAACTATCTTCTGATGGCTGAAAGGAGACAAAGGTAGGATGCAGACCGACTGTATTGTATTAACTGCCCGCTCCCTGGCCAACACAACCATTTCATCACACTGAAGAGACACACAGCTCCACATTATTGTTGGCTATTTAAGCTGAGCTGAGGCAATCTGTCATGGTCCCGGCTGTGCCTCTCCCTCATTCCTAGTGTTTCTGCTGTTTTTCCCTTCCTGGTTTTTCTTGTTGGTCCCCTGTTTGTTCTCTCTGTCTGTGTGTGTCTGTGTGTGTGTGTCTGGGCGTGGCGCTCCGTTACACTCCTGCTGCCAATCCACCTGCACACCTGCGACCCATCCACTCATCAAGTTCCTGCAGTATAAGTGCCCCAGCTCTACACTCCAGTCTTCGCCAGATCGTTCAGATCGCCAACGTGGTACTAACGCTACGGTCAACTTGAGCCCTAGTTCTGTGTTTACTCGTGCTTCAGGTTCATTACTCTCCCGTGATCTCTGTCCGCCTGCCTCGCCCAGCGCCCCGCCAGCCTGCTTTCCAGCCGTCCGCTCAGCTCTCTCTGCCTGCCACGCTCCACCGTTACTCCGGCTCAGCTCTCCATACCCCTTCTCCCCTACCTTGTAAATAGACCGCATTGAACTGTTGCCAGCCTTTGTCCGAGTCCTGTGTCTGGGTCCAAAATTGAACAGCACCTGACACAATAATGTCCATCTCAATCAGGGCGGATATTCATCAAGTGCAGGCTTAAATCACTAATGATGAATGAGGCACCTGAATAGTGATCCAAGATCTAATTTCTTCACATGTAAGAAAAATATATTCCGTCTCAAAATAAAGAAAAGGTTGAAAGGTTTGGGGATACATCAATTATCAAGAAAATGTTACCTTTGGTCATCCAGAGACAGACACATAAGGGAGACTGAGTATGTTTTCTCCCTGCACATTTTATCAATCAAATAAGGGAGAAATTATTATTCTTGTGCAATGCAGTCTCAAGGTTGTTACACAAAGTTAAAGTCGAACTGCCTGTAGTTTCCAAACTTAGGAAAATAAAAATACAAGTTTAGTTGGTGAAAAGGCAAGCGTGTTGTTAGGTATGCCCTAATTTTACTCTAGGTATGCAGAAGATACAGTAAACGCTAGATAACTCTCCAAGGTACATAGTGTGGCTAAAAGAAACTCAAATGTCTGGTTGGACACCAGGAGGTCAGAAGGTTTAAGCAGTCTATTACGATAATGTACTTGTTGCTATTGAGCAGTCCTAAAACCAAATACATAACACCACCTGAATACCAGAACCTCCATCTCTTGATAACAAAAAGGTCTCTGTTGAACACAAACAAGCGGGTGATGTTCCACTTCTGCGCTCGGAGCCTGGCTGCCACCGCAGTTCGAGTCCTTTGTTACTGTATTGCTTGTTATTGACTTCCTCGTGTTATATCAGTAGATTATTGTTCGTTTTATTTTTCCATCATGGCTTCATAATTTTGCTCAGTAGGCATTGACAGTCCAGGGGTATCAGTTGTCATTTAGGCTGCAGTCTGATTGTGTACTGTTATTTATATCGTCATGGTTCTGTTTGCTGGGCTATATCAGTAGGAGCCCAGTCCAGTGAGGCATCTTCTCTTTGCTCTAGCTGTTTGTTTGTCTTCTTTTGCAGCTCTTTGTGACTTGGATTAAAAAAGTCTTATATAAATATAATTAGAATCAACATTCCTTCATACACCTGAAGCATTTTAAAATATAACTGATATTGTGATTTTTTTTTTTTTTTTTTTAACATCCTTCATGTGCATATCTTCATGAGGAAAAACGTCATTTTACTCCCTTTGGCAATATTCTTAAATGGCTGACAGTTCCACCCTCTTCAGTTTGGCTATTGCAGTGTACCTAAAATAGACTGTGCTCAATGATAAGCCCTATTTCAATTCAATAATTCTACTAAACTCAATGCATAATCTGACTTATGTATTTGCTTGTGGTAGCTGACAACAGACCTATACAGATGCCATTGTAATGTACCATCCAAACTTGCCATTTTTTGTTTTGCCTCTCCTATTTCCATAACTCCAGAAGCATAGGTTGTCTATCAAATGCCAGTAAGCATAACATCAGACTTTCTATCAAGGGACTGCATGACTTGGTCGCAGAGTCTTTTCAATTTTTGCGGTTCCCTGGAAAGTTGGTCATTTGGATGTTGTCCATTTGGAGTCCTGGGTTGTAATATGCTGAACCACCATAGTTCAAGTCCAGAGGCTCGCTGTTGTCTAATCTGAGGACTAGAGATTAGACATGTCAGCATTTAACATTCATACTATACAACTTTTCATTTTCACACCTTATTATGCCCCTGTGGTACGCAGGGTGGAAAGAGTACTAAATTATCCTACTCAAGTAGAAGTACTGCTTCAATTTTACTTACCTAGAAGTAAAGTTACAGGTGTAAATCTACTTAAGTATAAAGTAGCTCATTTAAAATGTACTCAGTAAAGGTTACTGAGACCGAGTTAAAAAACAGACAACTAAGTAAAAACTAAGTAAATATAATTTGTTACTTCCACCCTGAGGAATACACCATATATGTTCTGTTCATTAGAAATTGAGATGCTCTTGGCTCTCAGTGACATTTAGACAATGTGATTTTAACTCTTTCACTTTTGTGCTTTCATACTTTTGTTCTTGTGCTTAAAATGAATGAATTACCAGGGTCTGAGGAAAACTCCTCCACCAGCTTCCTGTGGGAGAAATCCTTCTGGTTCTTCTTTTTCAGAATGATGTAGACCACCAGCCCCACACAAGCCGCAGCCACTGCCGTTCCCAGAATGGCTCCCCATGCTTCTTTCCTGTTATTCGTTTGGACACCTGATGCCAAACCTTTAGCAGGGGGAAGCAAAGAGAAATAGATCATTTGCCAACAACAAATTAACAACTGCTATCTCGTAAAGGTTAATTTCCAGATAACTGTTGGTGAAATGCGTTTTTGAAATGATGTTTACAATGGGAGCTCTGTCCTACTCAGTTGTCTTTCTAATTTACACTGGTGTAATTAACACAACATGCCAAAATCCATGAGAATATTGTTAAGATAATTTCCTACTTTGAGCAGCAGACAGTACTCAACTAATATTACAATATTACTGTAGTTTGTATGTTTTTGCATGATGCTACATTCAGCTCAATGTGCAAAAGACTTGAATGGCATGACTTATTTGTTTTCTCCATGGATCACTGATACAGTCCCTCTCTTTACAAATAAATAGAGCATAGAGCACATTATTTTGCCTGCACTAAACTAAATTGACATCTGTGCCATCACATAGTGACAGATGTGAAATACATACACAGAGGCTGAGTTGAAGTCTGAAATGTGTGTGTCACCTCAAAGAGCATCCTTACACTAAAACATGCCATCACAAAAGCTAATTTTTCATGTCATAACATACAATTTTCTTTTTTTAATTTTCTTGCATTTATATCAACATCCTATTATTTTTTGTTCCTGGAAAACGGTGTATTTTTGGTAGTTACCTACTTATGTACTGGTAGGCATACAGAAAACTAATGCCATTACAGATTTTTGAATCATCCCACCCCTCAATCAAATAAAACTGTGTTTCTCTCCTGAACAGATATTACGGTGGTTTACAGCGTTGGACACTTTTGAATGATCCCTCCCTACGTTATGTCCGGCCCCAACAGGTCAAATTACGAGATGCTCTCAAAATGCTGTTTCATTGTGACTTTAAACTGAGGTGCAGTGGAAGGAATGAGCCAAATACTGATATGATTACATTTCTGAAATTTGCAGTTTCTTTGTAAACCTGTAGTAACAGATTCCATGTTGTGTGTTGTCTGTGTACAATCCACTGTGTGTGTACAATGTTATACACAGCTGGTGGCTGCTATAGTAACTGTGGAGTGGTTTTGCCTTTCTTTCATGTCTGCTGTTTCTCAACTTTCAGTTAGTGTTACGTCCTGTTGTCACATCTTTCCATTCTGTGCGATTTTTATTTTAATCCTAATCCTACAAACCCCCTCAGAAGACATTTTTCCTCTTGCCAGGGCATCATTAGTGGGTAGCCTGCAATGTATTCCCCAGGAAATGTTTCTTTTCTAGTTGTAAATACGCATCATTGACTTGCCCAGTAAGCAAAGGATAGATAGATAGATAGATAGATAGATAGATAGATAGATAGATAGATAGATAGATAGATAGATTATATAATATAACAGAAGACTACACACATCCGCCAAGAGTATCACAAACAGCTCCTTCAAGTCCTATCTCCTTGATCTTGTGGTGGACACCACAGCGTAGTCTCACGCCCCATGTACGGGGGAAGCAGAACTAGCTTTGACCTCAGTCCCTCACCCCCTTTTTCAGGTTGCTTGACTAACACAGGGTTTCATTGTCCTGCTGAGAAGGTGGTTGTAATAGACCCCTTCGCTCACTGCAGGCACATCGATAGCACCTGAAATCCAACCCCACCTTGTCCATTGAAAGAAGGGGTGTTTGTGCTCTCTGGCAGTGGGAAAATAGATGAAGGCAAATGTGGGTCGGGGAAAGAGCAATAAAAAGCAATGTGTAAAAAAAGCAATGCTGATGTAACATGAGTGCCTTTGAGCAATGGGTGTAATGTTACTTTTAAACTACATTTCATCAGTGTTTAACCTGAAATTCTGTAAAAGATATTGACTGTTGATTGTTTTGTCTCCATATTGCTGACTTATTCCGAGTGGTTATCCATCAAACAACTATAACACAAGTCACTGAGGAGTGACTTTAAAGCAATGTCAGGTAGCAAGGTGCAACACACAAAGCAGTTCTCTGGACATAAAATGTGCACCAGATCCTGTGACACCTGAAACTGCCGACGTACCTCTTTCTGAGTTGCTCCCTGAGGCTGTGCCTTTGTCTGTCATGTTAGCCTCTTTAGGTGTGCTAGGAGCAATGGTAGTCATAGTCACAGGGATCATTTCTTCTGTAGTCTCAGAGGGGAACTCTGTTGTAGATGAAGGTGTGGTGGATTCCTCGTTTAGCTCTGGTATCTCTGTGGTTGTAACATTGCTGGTAGTTTCTGTACTGTTGGTTAGCCAGTTATCTATGTCGGTAACTGCAGTGGATTCTTGTGTATCATTGCTTTCTGGTGCCATGGTAGTCTCGTGAGTTTGAGAAACAGTAGTTTCTGGCAATTCTGGTTGCTTGGTTGTATCATTCAGAAACATGGGAAGTAAGGTGGTAGTAACAATGGTCACATTGCGAGATGTTTCATTAGCATCCTTCTCCTGATTGTCCCCACTTTCTTCGCCATTCATTGACATGGAGCTTATCCCATACATATTATCATCACTTGACTCCATTCCAGCCCCATCTGTTTCCTGATCTTGTCCTGTTTGCTCTTCAACTGCAGTGTTTTGGCTTCCAACTGAGGTTTTGACTAGTTCACGTAGCCAACTTTTATCAATTGTGCGCCCCGGAGAATCAGTTGGATCTAGGAGAAAAGCCGTGTGAGCTTGGACAAGCAGAACAAAGCCTACTGTGATCTTTAAATACAGTTCCATTTTGCCACTTTCTTTTTGTTCTGAAAAACAAACAAGAACATAAAGCAGAATTTAATTTGAGATAAATATTAGATTCACGACATAACAAATATGATAGTAACTTGGATTTGTATGAGCTCGTGAATTAATACAAAATAATATTATTCTACTGGCATATTTATGGTATGTTAAAATAACCTGAATAAGTTCAGGACAACTGTCTAATCAGAAGTTGAGACATAGCAAATGCAATATTAGAATCACATCATTCGCCAAGTACAATAAATTCGCCAAGGACAATTTGCCAAATTACATAATTTGTCTAGGTGGCATTGGTGCAGACATATAGCAACAACTAGTGTAGCAGCACTAGAACATACTGGCACCCAGGGCCAACAAGCCCACACATACAGTGCAAGAAATACAACACACAGTAGACTATAAATATCACTCTACAAAGATACATTCACCATAGGGGGTCTTCCTCTAAACCTAAGCCCATGGTAACACAAGATGTAAGAGACAGTTTAAACTTCCTTATACTAGAACAGCTATGTATCATTTCAACTTACAATTCTGAGGAGCCAAAGTCTATAATCAACTTCCTTCCCACTTCTTTGACCTTTCTCCGCATCTATGTCAAACAGTTCTTAATTAATGTTTTACTGTATTTATTGTTTTGTCTATTGAGCCAGTACACAATCTTGTTTGGACTATCACTGTGACTATCACTCCACTTATTCTTTTTTGTTTGCTTGTTTTTCTCTTCTTTTTTTTCCTCTTTCTTTTACTTGCTTTTCTATCCTTGAGTGTTGAAACCTGAAATATTTAACAAACGCTAAGAAAATCAACAACACCAATGTCAGTCTGGTTCAGGTAGCACTCGATAAGTCCCTTGGGGTTTCTTTGGTCTTCCTTACACAGCACTACATATTTTATCATATTTGTATATATCTCATATTTTAAACTATCCTGATGTGCTAAATAAAGGGGGAAAATGTTTAATTGATTTATACTACAACAAGTTATCCCCATGAAAGTCAGTTTCAAATGAAACATGTGATTGCCTTTGGGGATAAAATGCATTATCTTTTATTCAGATGAAAACAGAAAGGCAAAAGTTTTTATAAATTGTTGAATTGTTTGATAAGAAGATGAACTGACAATTGAAATAGATTTGTATTTTGAGTTGCGACAGGAGGGGAAAGATACAAAAGCATTATTTTGCATATCCACATATATAAAACCATAATGACTGAAACAAACACAGATTGTGGTTTTCAAATCATTCACCCAGTGCCTGCCTACCCTCCTCCACTCTCTGCCTACTGTTGCAGCCCCCGACAGCCTTTCTCCCAGTGACTGAGGGGTCATAAGCTGCTGGACCACCAGGGAGGAGGCATATGGTAACCACGTAAGCCTGTAACCCTGGCTGTCACCACAGTCTTCAAACTTTCCCTGACCACATGCAAAGACTCCATCTGCATCAAGACACCCTCACTGCATGGAAAAACCTGCAGAAAGACTTAAAATGAAAGGAACTGGTGATGCTTAATGAGTTTAAAGCAACTGTCAGATCTAGGGAAGATGAATCTATTGGTGATTGTCAATACTTTTAGTAAGATATTGCCCATGCTTTTAATTGTACTCAGTCAGTCACAATGAAGATCTTTCAACATCTGGTCCTGTCCCACCTCAAATCTGTCCCACCTAAACTCAGTCTCATAATATTTTGTGAAATGAGCACAAACTTTGAAGCTCAGATTATATGGAGGAGTATTTTGGACTAAATTAAATACATAAATACATCTATAAATAATTAAATATATTGTGTAATGTGACAATAAATAATTAAATGTGGCACGGAATGTATGTAAGTATTTATTTGTTAATCTAATTATTTCATCATTTATTTATTTCAAAGACGCTACGTGCGACATGAAATAAGACTTGATATTAAAACTGCCACTTTCACTTTCATTTATTTCAGTTGATGGTGTAGTCAACTTTGTCCTATATCCTGCAACACCTGACATCCCTGGCTGGTACATGCTGCAGGATCTTGGTGAACATCAGCTCAACATAGATGCAACACAATTATCAATTAGATCACTGACTTTCTGACAGGTACGACAGTATCCATGAATGTGCACAGGAGCTCCAGTGCTCAGTCAAGCTGCTCAGGTTTGCTGATGACACCATACTAGAGGGCTATGTCCAGGAAAATAAGGAGCCCATACCGTAGGGAAATGGCCTGAGCTTAATACCCTCAAAACTGTGAAAATTAATAAATCAGCCTGGTCGTCTGTCTTAATGGATCAACAATGCCACTGTGAACATGGCAGAGTTGTTAACTTTTTGGCTCACCCGCCAAGAGATGGAAAGTTTTAAAAAAAATGTACCTTCCAAAATTCATTTTTTCCATAATAATGTACATTTTTCATAGAAATATGTCACCCTCCTTGTTTTCAGTGCTAATTCATGCATAGAATCAGGTAATGTGTGTTAAGTTAAAACTTGTTCACTCACTTATACAACAGATCAAGTTTGTAATTTTGTAATTTCTCATGAAACGCAACAGAATTCAAATTACAAGAGAGCATTTTGAAGCCCAACATACACTGTTGAAGTTAGAATGTTTCACATTTTGATATTAAACCTCAAGTAATGTTAGGCTAGTTAACTATATAGGCAGCAGAGAAACACATGTTTAAATGCTACCAATTTGTAAAGAGCCAAGATAACAGCAGCCAATTGGAGACATTGTTTTGTGTTGATTTGATTGGCTCACAATCAGAGTGCATGGTGGTCAGCAGTGGCAAAATTTGAGAAAAGGTAAAGACCAAAGACTGTAAATGAGGCATTGAAATGCTATCATCTCAAAAGGTTACCAGCCAGTGTGGCGGGCTACCCTTATTGATTTATCCTCCAAAGACAAATTTGACCAGCATTTGGAGCTTGGTGGGTGTTAACTTCAGACCCAGGATGACAACATATCCAGCTTAAAGAAGTAAGCCTATGAGAGATTATGATTGTTTTTCCAGCCTCAACTAAGGATACTCAACATGTCACAGCCCATCCTCGGCACAATTCTACAGATCCATGATAAGAAAGCATCCTCACATCCTGCATTACATGGTACATCAGGAAATACAGCAGCACATCGTCTGCCCTGCTGAGAGGCTAGTTGGCTATCAGCTTGCCACCAACGAGGCTCTGCACCATGCCAGGACACCTCCGACCCGTCCTACTCAGAAACCTGCCTGTTGAAAAGAGCTCCCACTGGAAGGACTGAGCCTGCACCACCTATCACTTCCACAGCTTCTTCGGCTGTCTCTGTCCTCAGCCCTCATAAGTACCATCCCCACCCCCTCACACACACACACACACACACACACACACACACACACACTACATTCCACTACATTCCTTCACGCTTCTATTAAATGACCAATACTGATAACATTTCAATTATATACCTGGACAATTATCTAATTCTACATCTTGCTCTGTCCAAGGGCACTTTATATGAGGTCTGTTACATCCTTTTATTATGTGTGTCACACTCTAATGTGTCACTCTGTTGTTCTGATGTGTCGGCACCAAATGGCCAAGTTCTTGTGCATTCACATAGACAATAAAAGCAATTCTGATTCTGATAATTTATCTCCACTCTTTCATAGAAGCAGTCTCTTATAAATCGGTTACGAGGTACATCCATTTACAAATTTTTAACTAGGCATCTTTTACACTTTCATCCCTCTGTACAATGAACAGGTTGTTACTGATTTTTGCTTATTTATTATGAAGTGATTTGTTTTACTTAGAAAAATATAAAGAGTTCAGATTTGAGTCGTTTTTAAGCACGTAGGCATTGAAGCATCCATCCAATAGATATACATTTCCTGAGACAGAAAACTCAAATGAAATCGTACCACAGTAAATACGTACCTTATTCTTGTGCTATATCAGATGAGAACAGGTGTACAGGCAATGAAATATCTTCACCAAGCAGCTAACGTATGAGAGTGAATCAACAATAGGCCTGGAGAGAGGGAGGGAGGAAGGGAGGGCCACACCGACGCATTCAGGGAACTAGGAACCAGCTCAACCTGCTTCTACACCTGCCAACAATAGCAACACACCCTGACTGCCATCCAATTCTGCACTGTTAAAGGCCACACTGGAAAAGGATGAAAATGCTTTAGTGGAGTAGGAAAAGAGGAACGGGCGGTGGAGTTTGGTTAATGTCAATTTGTTACCACCTACTACTATGTTCTTATGTAAATGGATTGATTCTGGTGATATTTGGTTGCCAGGTTGCCAGGTTAGATCTGTGAATTCCCCCAGTGGGTGGAGCCTCTTGCCACAGGTCCTCTGAGCCTTTCTCACCGTGGCATTGGACTGACTGCTGTCGTCATGGCAACAAAAAGGAGGCTGGCAAGCTCAGATTTCTTCCACGCCTTTGTCTCTGGTCTATATCAGGCTACTGGTGACGTGTGGCTATGTGAACTCACAGGTACCGTGCGTCATGAGCTGGTTTTGTTTTTGTATTATTCCTCAGTTACGTGAGCCATGTGACACTGTATTCATTTGAGTGGACTTGTGAGTCAGCTGAAGTGGCACTCCTGCCTTGTGATGAGGCGGAAGAATAAAGAGTGGTCACCCTTGTTTTCTAATGAACCTGACTAGTAAATTTGCTTCATATGTTTCAAAATCAAACCCCACTCACAAAAAGCTTGAACATATCAACATTTTGTTGTTGACACCAATGTTGAGTTGCCTCAGTGACACACAAGTTAATTAATGATATTTTACATTATTATTATTTTATGATGCTACAAACTATTAAATGGCTAACAATATTAGCCTTGAGTTGGTTTGCAGTTCACCTTCATTACATCAAAAGCATTTTAATACGCGTATTATTACATAATAGCCAAAAATATCCACATGCATTTTCAAATAGACATATGAAACAGTGTGCAGAGAGCATAAGGCTCTACTTAATTTATTTGAAATAGTGCAATTGAGTATCATTGTTACGAGGTCAGCCGTAGCTACCGGCATGAAATGTTCATTCACAGTAGTTCATCAGTGGCTTACTGTTCCCAGCATACAGAGTTACTCACAAACAGCTTGTTGATCGCACCTCATGTGGCTTGGCAATGTGTTGAAGGTAATGGGATTGTTTGGAGATATGTAGCCTCATGAAAATAATGTAAGAATCTTCAGGGGAGGAGAAACAGACATTGAAACTTTTGTACAAAATAGTAAACAAAATCCACGGAAAAGTAAAAAGATGGGGCACTTGAAACCTGGTTAATAGCACATCCATAATGCTTGATGAAGAGCTTCATAACAGCTCCATGCACATTGATGAATATTGATTGAAGTCTTGTGTCAACTCTCCTCTGGTGCTCATTAAGGGCTTCATTTATTAAGCAATATTTTTCAAAATAATAGTCCTCCTTGCCCACACAGTTGTTCACCTTTCCATGAAGTAGACTTTATCCTCTTCTCTGGGCCTGAACTGAGGAGTGCTTCATCCACTTCAAATTAACTTAGAGCTCTCAACAGTAAAGCGTTACTGGTGTACGAAAACTAGAAAAAAAGGAGAATACAGCGGTTCAACTAAGAGAAAACAAAAAGCTGATTGTTGAATAATTTAAAACCCAAAACGAGCCATTGTGCAGTACATCAGAAGAACTGGATCCCCAAGGTTATCAATAAAATGCTGTGAGGAGCCGTCATTTGAGCCACATGCGCCACACTGCAAAGTTCCTTCTCTACTCTTAGAAGTGTGTTAGGGATCTGCTAACCTGACCTGTTTGTTTTTGTGACATTCAAATGATGGTGGGCAAATAACTCCGCCTTTGTTCGTATTGGTCTTCATTCATTCATTCATACATTCATTTATTTGCGTGGACCCCAGAGAGACTAGCAGTCACTGAGGCGTCCTCTAATGGGGTTCCTTCATTCATGCAGTCATTCATTCTGCTTGCATATCCAGTTGACATTCAAAGGGAAATTAAGTCTGCTCTGGGGTGGAGAACAGACCACACAGCACATGCATTTGATGCATGTGGTAGTCTGCATTAAATGAAACTATAAGAGATTATTTATACTGAAATACCAGATACCAGAAAATTACTATGTGTGATAAATATAGCAGAACAGCACATAAATTAAGTCTGAAGTTAAGCCTCCTTCTCCACCTCTCCTTTTGCATACTTTTATGGGACCACATGTTTTTCAAGAAATATCATAGGAATATTCCAGAAATATCACATGTACCATAGACCGTTAGAGGAATGATTCATAATTTAGCATATCTTTCAAGGTTTCGTCAGAGGTTTTAGGACAGTAAAGGAATAGGCATGGAAAACCTCCCAGGGATGTGAGGCCATGTAGTATACTGTACATTCTGCCATAATGAGAGTGAATTAATTTTGTATAGGGCTGTAACAGGCAAAATGCTATAAGGGCCTGTAGTCAAGTCAAGGTTATTTGTAAAGCCTGTCGTCTCAAAGGGCTTCACATCGCCCACATTATGAAAAGAATAAATTCAAAACAAAGAAAAAACTAAATATGACACCCACTGTACTGATCTGAATCTGAATCATTTGAATTGTATAGCATTTACAGTTATGCCTGTTAGCATGATTAGACACAGACAGGAAGAGAAACAGGCCATATTGTTGTATCACGTTATTTCAAGTTAGAATTGTATTGAGGCTTCAAGATATTTTCACAAGACACATTATTTACATGCTTTCATGTGTTAAGCTGTTTCAATATACTTTTGAATTTCCAAAATGATCATTCTGAATTGGTAATTGGTTCTATGTGCAGAATTAAAAACATCTTTCAACAAGAGCTCCAACAGTTCTCTGATGCTCAGGATACACATTTGGTTTTGATGGGTGTTTCCTTATTATGGTAAGGATTCTGTTGTTCAGTCTGAACAGAAGCACTGTGTCAGCGGTCTTTGGAGAGCCATAATGGAAACCAAAGGCATGCTTGCTTTTGCTTATTTCCTCAGTTGACCATAAAGGCACATAACTTTTATCAAGTCAAATCCTGTGTGTTTCTTTGGGAGGTTTTAATGGCTTTTGATTCAGAGTCAGTGAAAATCAAATTCCGCTGTAATTTGCCTCTGGAGGAACACAGTAATCCTTTGAGGGAACAATATAAATCACAATTAGGATGCACTCCATTTTATAACACATTCATAACACTATGTGCACCGCTATGTGCACATGGCACATTCATGTATACCGATTCAATTCTTAAGTCAGCTTTCATAGGTGTTCATGCTATACGTCATTTATGACATAGCAGTGGACCAGTGTGTCAATTTATTGAGCAAAAAATAACATGCTGGCAGGTTGTCGATGAAACTCTATATTGTGAAGCTGTTTCTTCAGACAGTATGCTGGTTGTTTTATGCTCCAGCCATTTAACCACCTTCCCCTGTCCTCCTCCTCCTCTCTGGCTTTGATTATGTTCAACCGATAAGCTACTGCTAGCTTAAATAAGTATTTATGATACCCTCTTAAGACCTACTAAGATTCGTCTGTTTGTTTGTGTGTGTGTGTGTGTGTGTGTGTGTGTGTGTCTGAAAACATATTTCTGTGGGTGTGGGGAGGATGCTTCAGGTCTGTGTCTGCAACCAGTCATGAGACCTAGAGGCAGGAGAGGAAGCTGATTCTGCCTCCTTTCATGGTATTTAACCCTTAGATACATACAGAAATCTAACATTTATTATTCTTTCTCTTTGCTTGGCATTTTATAAAACCTTAATATGAAAGCTTTGTTTGCAGTTGCATCTTTTTCGTAGATTTTTGCTGGTTGACTGTTCTATCTAAGGACCTCAGGTGGATAGGAATATTCTGTTGATTGGTTTATTCATGGCCACAGGGAGACTCAGTCGCAGGGTATTAAAGCTGCATGTAAACAGCATAACCGGAAAAAGACCTTAATGGGAGTATGGTCAATAGCCGAGTTACTCCATGCATGTAAGCAGAGTCCATAGTTATGTTTACATGCACACTAATAATTGAATTTAATGTGAGTAAGGTGCCTTAGTCTGATTATATTCAGGGTAACTGATTCTAAGTAAGGTTATAATCAGTCTAAGCACAACCCAGTTAGTACAGATAGATTTCTGCTCCATCTTTTGATTTATTTGGCCTGATAAACCAGATTTTATGTAGTTTTTTTAATGTCAAAAAGTTGACCTGGATGGAGTGTTTGTTTAGACAAAATGACACCATGGTGGCACTCAGGTGTCACATGTACTTTATGGCATCTTCTGCTTTCAGCTGACATTAAGAATAATGCCACTGACATCAAGGTGTGTATATGCATGAAAAACAGCAAATACCAAAACAAACAACAAAATCTTCCAACACGTTTGGTCTGATAAAGTCAGAGCCACAGACTCAGCTTTACCCTGCCAGCTCTCACTTGCACCCTCAGTCAATTCAGGTGCTTAAGGAAAGAAATGTAGGTTAAAGCTGCCGTGAAGTTTTATGATAACTCTAAACAACTTATTCAGTGATGGTGTTTTTTTATTTGCCAAAGCCTCTGGGACACTGATGAGCTGGGAACGGCAAGCACAATCAAAATGGCTTTGAATTATGGTGCCAGCCGATGCTTCTCAGGTTCCAGATTCCACATATTTGGAGATTATTCCCAAAAGACTTTTTTTTTTCTGATTGATCTTGGTGAGCACTTTCTTTATCATAATTTCAACAGAGAAATTATCAAGAACAAATCCAGGATAGTTAGCAGATACTTTCTGAGTTATTAACAACCATAAGCCATCTGCTGACGTTCAAAGCTAAAAATTCCAAGTGGCTTCTGTCACATTTTGTCTTCATGTAGCATAAGAAAGTCTGAATTATCAGCATAAAGCAAAAGATCAAGGGAACAAGCTGCTTTCAAGTCATTAACGTGGCAAAAGGAGAAGTGGACCAAGAATGCTGCCTTTGGGGACCACACAGCCCACAGGTTTAAGTTTGAATAGCACCCATTTACGTTTACCATCTGTTCACAATTACTGGCAGTGATTAAAACCCAAGCCTTTCAGTCTCATAAACAGGAGTATGTGATCAACTGTATTGAATGCTTTTTGAAGGTCTTTTAAAACCTTTCCACAGAATTTCCTGCATCTATCTCTTTTCTAATTAGATCTGTAAAGTAAATGTGTCCATAATGTGAGATCGCTACACTGACAATGAAAAAGATATATTTGTCTGTATTGTTTCCAAGTTGTTTGAACATGTATGGCTGTCGTGTGTTTATCTATACATGACCAATCTGGCTATACCCTGGTCACGGCATATCACAGGCATGAATTCATAAAATAATAAATCACAGCCGTCACTTTGAGTTTATTGCTTTCATCTATGAAAACTGCATTTTTCCTTGAATAAGACCCGAACAAACAGGGGGGCGTTCATCTGTTGATGTGACATCTCGC
Organism: Monocentris japonica; assembly: GCA_900323365.1. Taxonomy (NCBI): domain Eukaryota; kingdom Metazoa; phylum Chordata; class Actinopteri; order Trachichthyiformes; family Monocentridae; genus Monocentris; species Monocentris japonica. Next base: position 20,337 of record OOFE01051236.1, on the reverse strand, counting down.
ATGGAAAGCAACAGAAGGTCATGTTGCTTTGACATTTAAATGTCAGGCAAGACAGTTTGACACAAGTTTATGATTTGCTTTTAGAAATGCGTAAGTGACTAAAAATATTTGTAATTATCCTGCAGGAGAGCATACCTTAGTATGTTTTTGTGATATGTTTTTATGACAATTTTATCAAATATGTTTGTGATAAAAGAGAGCACTGATTATTTAAAGGAATATAATTTGCAAGATAGAAAAATGTAGTAATACTTTTCAGGGTTAGAGGCTTATGTGTTTTTTTAATATGATATAAAGGACTATCTCATTTTGAAATGTTTGGTATTTCCACATAAAACCTCAAGATGCCCTTCATCTCTGTATGATGAAAAACAAGTCTGTTTTTGGAGCAAGCACACAGATGTCAAAGAAACGCTGATGAAATTTCCTGAAGAAGTGCCTCGGTAATCGACCGTGTAAGTGACTCCATAAGTGACCCATAAGGGATGCAATGTGTCATCTTTGCACCTCAAGTCAAGGGTAAACAAATACATGTTGATGTATTTTGATGAAGACGTGACCCTGTCAGAAGTGACTTTCAAACACCTTTAGGTTTGAAAAGTGCCAGTATACAACAACTTGACTTGGCTTGAGGAGACTGAAGGACCAGTTGCAAGAAGAGGAGTAAACTGCATTGGGCACCCAGTTAGTTTTCTACTAGCAGTGCTAATATGGTGCTTTGTACCACTAGATGCTTTGTACCACTAGATGTCAGCATCAGCCAACACCTTTGCTTAGGATAGTCCAACCTACTCAGTCAGAGAAGGGCCTAGGTTCCCCTTAGGACCTCTTAAAAACTTGTGATGCCCCGTCACATACCTGTATGAGCAGAGGGGAACAGTTCCACCAAAGAATGATTATCCCTGTTCAGGTTGTTTCATCTGAGTATCAGAGGAAGCCTAGAGGCTGAAAACCGTTACAACTATACTACCGTATTTCACAGAAAACTCAGAAATAGACACGATAATGAGTTTGTATAGTACAAATGATTTTTTTGCTATCACATAAATCATCCATCAAAATGATTGATTTTAGAGCTAAGTAATTATTTTTACTCATTGGATGTCTTAGTGAGCTGATATTCATATTGATGAATGATTTTCCTATAATACAGTACTGGAGACACAGAGGGTAAAAAGACTTTAAAATGTATCTTGTACAAATACTCCTTTAAATGATAGAAAACATTTTAAATACTCCTTTGAAACAGTGATAGCTGAACAAGAAAGGGAGAGTCATGTAAAAACTACAAGTACACAAAAAGCTACTTTATTACAGTAACTAGAGTAAATATAATTTGTTACTTCCACAGTTGCAGTGAAAGATGAGGTTTGTTTTGGTTTGGGTCGACTCCAAGGACGTTGTTACGTACATGATGGAGGACGGTGATTCTAGAGAAGCTAAGAGTGGCCTATTTGGAAAGGCCAGCAGATGAAGAGCAGAGCCTGTCAACATCTCTTATTGCTGCATGTAAGAACATCTTTGTGCAGCAGCTACATAACTAGCAAGGCCCGAGGCAGGAACGTGCACCATGGGGCTCGAATCACTGCGACTTTGTCTTACCATTCCCAAAATGCAATAACAGAGTACCAAGCACATTAAGAGAACATTAAAAACATTACGATAAACTTAGAATTAACTTTATGTAGTTGCAAAGGGCTTTGCAAACGACAAAACAGGCAAATAAAATGAGAAATAAATTCAATTTACAAAACAGCATCTCTAAAATGTGTTTTAAGAAGTGATGTAAAAGATGACACAGAGCTTGCCAGCCTTTCAATTTCACTGTATTTGCACATGGAGAATATTCTAAAGTCAAGAGTTGCAGTCCATTTAAGGGTCAAACAGTTCAAAGGTCAAGAACTACCACAACACTGATAGCAATGCATACATCTATCCCTCTTTGCTGACAGACAAAGCACCTTCTTATGTGAGATAGGAGCTCGGCTGTGAGGCTTGCTGAGGCTGAATTAGAGATTTTCTGACCTGACTGCGACCATAGGGTGGTTGGCCCTGTGTTGGAGTGTTCTTATTTTTTTCACTTCAGTGTGGATGACTTGCTCTGCAGGGTATTTACCTTCTGCAGGAGTGTCATCTGGATTGTTATCTTGTTTTGTCTCTTGCACAGGCTGTAATCAATCTCTCCGATAACAGTTCATCTGAGGTATTTGTATCTGTTTCGATGATGTCATTCTGGACATCAGCCAGGACTGTGTATAGGAATATGCTCTGGATGCTCTGGTAGCACTTAAGCCCTGATTCTGCTTTATGTGAGGCAAAAACCTACTGTCCCAAGTCTAGGGCACGCATGAAGAAATGTTAGCAGTCTCTTTGCTGTGTTGGGCTTTTGATGTAAGTTGCTTAGAAAGCTCTGTGGCACTCTTTTCTAGGAAATGAGAGTGCAGGAGTCATCTGTGTGTGAGAAATGTTAGGTTGGGCTGCCCTTTTTAGTAGCTATGCAGTTGCTGGAGCTAGAACTCTAATATCAGCATCTACATTCTCAAACCATTCTCAAATTCCATTCTCAAACTGGTGAGGCAAAGGTGAGATTGTCTGTATCTCACTGTTGCATCTCAGTTTGCTTTTGTGTAATGGCATTTTGCAATTCTTCCAATTCTTCTTGCACTTAATCTCTTTGCGGGTCTGCTGGTGCATTCTCACAGCCTGATGATCTTCTCTTTAAACTCCAGCAGCTCTGAGATTCTTTCATCCCCTAACACTGCCACACCTTCTCTCTCAAGGTGTTTGAGGCCATGAGAAATAAGGTACATGTAGGATTCACTTGACACATTTGCTTTGTTTGGATCTGATATGTTCAAACGAATTACTGACCTTCACTAGGTTATCTTTGCACAGGCTGTGGGCACTTGAACTGTATTTAGGCTGACCTTGGCAAGTCTCACCTAGCCAATTGCTATACTGTCCCTTCTGGCCCCCCAGTACCAATTGAGCATCATTCGCCATAGTGTACCTAAATATTGTTGCTGATCAGGTGCATCCCTTCATAGCTACAGCCTACCTGTTTTCAAATGAGTACTTCCAGCAGGATAATGCACCATGTCACAAAGCATGCATCATCTCTAGTTGTCTCGAGGAGCATTGCAGTGACTTTATTTTACTCCAATGGCCTGCACAGTTCCCAGATCTCAATCCAATAAAGGACTAAACATCAAAGGGTGCACAAACCTTTGAGCATGTTTGGCAATGGATGGACATTCCAGATGTGTTATTCCACAGAGAGAGACGTACACTTAATTTTCCCACAGTTTTTGAGTGGCAATATCTCATAGACAAATTAAGCTTAAAAACTGGAAATTTAAGCTTTATAGCAACAACTCTGTTAATTGCCTTTTGAACGATGATATTATACAACATACAGGAATGGAATATGCAGACAATATTTGTGTTTGAGTCCCTGCCCCGCAAAATATCTCAGCCCTGCACAGCCCTGGTTGGAGCAAGGCAGAGAAAGAGAAACCTTCCACTGTGGCCTTCCACTGTGATGACATCACCATTCAGCCATGAGCTGAATCGACATCCGCCCTAAAATCTGGAGTCACAAAGACATTGGGAGAGACAAAGAAAGAAAGTATAGATAGAGATTTGGTGAACAATTCAATGGCAAGGAATACAATACAGTGATTTTCACTAATCCAGTGCAAATTTCAGATTACTTCAGGCTGGGTAGAGGTAATCCAGTTTTAGTCTGCATGTCAATATAGTCAGTTGTGTAATATGGTGATTGTAAAGACAACTGCTGTAGTATGGTCTTTCCCAGTCAAACTTACCAACTGTAGAGCCATAAGGGAGAGTGTGTCAAAAGTCGCTTGCTTCCCAGCAACCTTTATCCTGTTAGAGCAATATGCTCATGATTTGGAGGGCAGTAATTGCATGAGTATTTCACAGGGGTTACAAGCCAAAGAGGATTATAGATATTGCTCATTTTAGTAGATTTAGCAGTGCTGTGGAACAAAATGGCCACTGGCTAACCTTCCCATAATCTTTGATCTTCCTCTACATTACCTCAGTGTGCACTTCAATGAATGTTTGAACGCCGATTAGATCATTCTCTATAAATGTCTATATCCTAATGTGTCCAGGATATGTCTCACAGGCCAAATTCCCATCACATCTGTGATCTGGTTCTGTGTGATCATGTGGGACTCATTCAATGTTTTGTTGACAGATAGAAAGAGTTGCATATTCAGCACCTTTTTTAGTTTATTGTGGGCAAACGGGGTGGCAACGTCACCGTCACAAACCAGTTTCCTTGTTTTGGGGTATCTTGAAAGTCATAGTCCACAGCATTAAGATTGAAGATGTTGTGATTCTTAAACTGATCCAGGGCTGTCAGCTGAAGTTAAATAGAGTTCCTTATGATGTTGGGGTAATGAACTCCTGAAATTGATTCATAGCATCAACCATGTGGTTGGTGATGATACCTAATTAAAGAAAGACACATTTCCCTTCGCCCAAAGTGAAGGACAATCACATATCCGCATTGAAACCTGCTATTATATGCTGCTGGGCTTGAACCTGTGAACCCTGACAGTCAAACACATGTGGCCACTCATTACATTACAATAATTGCATCCAGTCTCAATTAGCTGAATGTGGCTATTTAAACGTTGGAATGAGTTTGTTGCAATCACAATGAACACTGTTACAAATGGACAGGTGTGCTCTGAGAAAGCCCTTGAGGACGGTGACATAAGATTTAATCTTCTAATTTTATAGCCAGCAGTCTAGATTAGTTTAGTCTAGTCTAGTTATTTAAAAAAATAACACTGTCATAGTTGTTGTCATGCTGCTTGCCCACACCACAGAGATCAATTTATTAATTTTACTAAGATGGCAATTTAATCAATGCTTAATTGGTTCAGGAAATCCTCCCCAAAGTTGCAGATGGCTCTTGAAAAAAAAAAAAAAAGATGGGTAAGAATCACAGGAGAAGCATACGGGAGGGAGAAGACTGATATATTCACACAGGAGAACGTTCTGTCCCAGTCAGGTACAATGTGGGCATTAAGGACGTTGGTCATGGGCAGACAGTGGTGAAGATGGGCTCATTCCTGTGGGCTGGCACCCAAGCAGACAGGCAGGATACTCACAGCGCCTCAGCCACCATTCATGTAGCAGCACAATCCAAAGATTACCGCACTGGTTGAGCTGTCTTGCCAACAACCACACAAATTGCTTACGGCATATGGAAAGCATGTGCACACACCGAGCTAAAATAAGCGGCGGCGTGGCAATGTTTCAAAAGGCACTCAACAACTCCATTGTATGTATGAATGGAAGTTTTAAAAGTTACAGTATACAGATAGATACATATCTATTTAGCTCTAACATAAATTCCTGCACTTCTTAAAGTGTTGTCGTTTCAATGGCAGATCTATGATTATGTCATTCACACCTGATGTGTACAACAAACACTTACTTTCTCAGATGGCCATAAAAGAGAGCTGACCATTTCCCTTGGAGACTCCAGGCACATTGCTGACTAAATTACCTCCTCAGGTGGTAAAGAAATATTCAGTCAGCCCAAAGCAAATCATTTTGAAACATAAGAGAAAAATATGAGAAAATGTTTTGTGTGTGATCTGTTCAGAAAGCCTTTTGTCATTTTGAAATACAAATGGCATTTGGTTGTTGTAATTAAGGTCATCTCAATTAGCAATAGCAGCTTCAAATAGACTCCATCTTTCATATAGAAGTTACCTATCCAGAGGTGTAACAGTGTAGGTTCAGCGAGGCGGACCATTTTCTCCTTCACACAGACTCCCACCATCTGTGGCCTTTTCCTGAGGCTAAGTGCTCTTGTGTAATTACATCTTGCAGACCCCTGCACCATGGCAATAAACACATGAGCTTCATTAAAAGGCAGTCATGGGTTCTTTCAGGACTTTCAACACTAACTTGACTCTTGCTTCCCTTTGATTGTATCCATTCACTGTTTCCCATGCATTAATCTTGTATTTCAGCGAAGATTTGAAGATTGACTCCCCAATATAAAGGAAACAATTAACAATTATCATTGTCAAAGTGTTCCTCATCACTTGATTGAGTTCAGTAATCAGTAACATTGACAGATTTGCATGTCTGGTATTTCCACAAAGAAATGTCATTCATTATCAGTCAGCAAGCCCATTGTATTCTGTGACATCCCAGATTCCATCCCATCTAGAGTAGCCTCAGTACACCCTCACTGCCATCACCAGATAGCTTAAAGCATTTCTTTGTGAGATATTGCTTCTTTGGCGTTTGAGTTGTCTGAGATGCAAAACTAGAATTCAGGAGCAGACGGAAGAAGACTGCACCTACCAACTACATAGTCCTACTGGGAGATTTTAACACTCACGTTGGCAATAACTGGGATGTCTGGAGGCGCATGACTGGGAGAAAAGGCCTTACTGATCTGAACCCAAGCAGTGCATTTTTGTTGGATTTCTATGCTAGCCATGGATTGTCCATAACAAGCACCATGTTTGAACACAAGGAGGTCTACATGGCACCAGAGCAGCTTGGGCCAATGGTCGCTGACCCACTTTGTAGTTGTTTCATCACAACTGAGGTCATATATTCTAGACAGTGAATACAAGGGTTTAGCTGTCAACTGCTCACCATCTGGCGGTGAGCTGATCTTTGCCCCTGCCCCTATCAGTCTATGCACATCATTGTTAGGATAGAGTTGGCACCTAGATACGGTCTATGAGTCATTCCTGTTTGTGTCCAGGCAACTCTATGGTTCATATCAATTCACTCAACACAGTGTCAGACTGATTCACTGTGGTTAAATGAATCATCTCTCAGCTAAAGCAGTTTGTATTCTATTTTATTCTGTTGTAATGCGAGTGACTGTTGTTGCTTCTCTGACTCATGTCTTAGTTTTCATGTGATTCATTTTGAAAAATGCATGCACGAATATACAGTATACTGTACATACAATATTTTAGACTGGTGCATTTGAGTGCATGACTTCTGTGTGACAGCGTGCTTCAAATCTGTTCTGAATCACTGTTTTATTTCTCTTACTAGTCATCTTCAAGTTCATACCCACATTATCCAGACAGCTTGCTTATTTTTCTGACTAAAGTGGATAAGTAGCAGCACATTGTATCCCAAACCTCTAGGAAGCAATCAACCTTTGCCTGTGTTTTAATCATGCCACAATCATTTTTCAGAATGAAAACATGTTTTTCTTTAATGTTTTTGTCTTGCTGGATGAATTCCATTATTACTTCACTTGATTAAGAGTTGAAACATGTCTGGGTAGCCCAAAGTGCTCAAATGAACTGGTCTGAGATTAATTCATTACTGGACAGCTTGAAAGAATCAAGTCACTTAAAAGAATCAGTCTTCCCACCACTGGCAGGAGGCATTGCATGACTGGGAGGAATCGTTAGTGCTGCAAAGATCAGCCAGACTGATCACCTCTCCAAATACCCCACCACATGTCAAGCACAACTGTTAGAGCACACTCCAGGTGAGGCTGTCAACCTTATGTGGGAACAAGTGGCCGTCACTATGCCTATACTGACATATTTTGAAAGAGGCAAAGAAAGTGACTTTATCCACTTTGATATACAGTAGTTAGATGTAGAGAGCCTTGTAAGCATCCATGGTCCCCTGCCTCAGCATTACAAATTTGAGTCTGGATGAAATGGATGAACTTTCCTAGTGCTTCTAAGCTGAAGTCTTCATGCTTAAGCTGAAGGAGAATCTCAAAGATTCAAGAGGGAAAGAGAGCCCCACCAAAATGTACCTATGTTCAGGCTGATCAGCATGTTAACCTAGACTCTATGGCCAAAGCATCATTACCAAAGTGTAAGTATAGGCTCCAGCCTTGTTGCCCACTGAACCATTGTTGCCAAGAACATTTCTTTAGCCCCTGTCCAGAAATTCGGAACGTCACACCTAAATAAATGAAAGAAAGAATCCATAGTAGCTAACAACAGATGTTACAGATGTGCTCATTACCACTCACATGACATCAGTACCTTAAAATAAGCCTCCAAAACTTGCAAGCAACTTTGTGTTACTGTGTTACATGCCAGTCCACAGATCGCCACTAAGGTGTTGATGGTCCAATCACCAATGAACAAGGCCAACGGTTGAGGGTTGTCCATCTTACTCTTCAGAATGGTGTTATGAATGGCATCTTTTCCCATTTGGCAATAGTACTGCTGCAAGCAATGCCCAAGGTGGCCAAGATACTATTTTTCCCTGATCTTATTCACAATTTTGTAAACCACCTTGATAAAATACTTGAGCCACCAGATTCATCCATATACTATATACTATATAAAGACTCTGATCACTTTATACTATATAAAACAATGTACTCAGCTGCTACTTATTCAAGAATACATTATTTAGAACTGATACAAAGCAACATTTTTAGATCTTTGAGAAATGCTCGTATGAAATTGAAATATATCTGAATATCTTGTTCACAGCATTTGGTTAAGGTTTTCTCAAATTGTTGTCACATCATATATTTCATTGGCAAACTGTGGCCTTAATGGGAGAGTAGCAGTTTCCAAACCACTTCATCGACGACAAAACAACTCTAAAAGTTTAGCATCGGCCAAACAACACCAAAATTTCACTATTGAAGACTGGGAGAAAGTCTTATGTGAGGAGACGGCTCATGTTAATGCAACAGTGCATACAATCTACAGTCAAACACTGTGGTGGAAAAATTCAGGTATGGGGATGTTTTGCCTATTCCGGAGTTGGTGACTTGCACAGGATCAACTACACATTGACAAGCACCACTCTATTCTGCAGAGGCATGCCATCCCTTCTGTGTGGAGGATTCATTTTCCAACAAGACAATAACCCTAGACATGCATCAATGCTATGCCAGGCTTTATATGAGGTCCAAGGAAGAGCAAAGAGTGTTGACTTGCATGGCTTTGCCTCCACAGGCACCAGACCTCAACCCCACTGAACATCTTTGGGAAAATTTGAAAAGGGAAATGGAGCATAATATAACATCACAAGACACTCTCTGGGATGCTCTAAAAGAGTGCTGTGAGTGTATTACATAAGTAACTGATCGGCGCTGACTTCAGGCCAATAGAGATTAATACCACAGGTTTGAGCACATGACAGTTAAACTAATCAAAGAGTCCCACCAGCTGGCTGGGAAAGTTTACAAGCACCATCAATTTGGCCATGTGCACTTAAATATTGACTTCACAAGAAATTCCCTTGGCTACTTTGTCAAAAGTAGACACTTACTAGCACTACAGCCAAGCATATGACCACAATCAGCAAACTGTCTCTTGAGACTTACTAGTCAACTGCTTTGATCAGAACGGCATCAAAAAACTGACTTGTGCAGAATTAGTTGGCTGAATGTGTATGTTTATTTTTCCAAATGTCTTCTACTGTGAATGAAGTACTGTGTTATTCACTCCTGCCTGCATATGTGAAGCATTATCATTTTATGATTACGGTTCTCCTGAAGTTATGCTGTGGCTTTGAGACGGAAAGAGAGCAGATTCAAGGTCTCATCAGCGAGGCTATCGTTTGAGCTCAAAAAGTATTTGTCTATCATTGAGAAACTCATTAAGGAAGTCTTGCAAGAACAAAGTTCATGGTACATTTTCCACTCCCTTTCAGGATTATGACATTATGTCCTCTCTATTTTGAGTTCTGCCAGTGTAATTGCTTCAAAGTAACTCTGCTTTCTTTGCTAACTTTCTTTGACAATCAAAACTGCCTCCTTGTGTTCCTGTATTACTAATGAGTCGTATTTCCCACAGGAATCCCACAGCATATATCCTGACACTGGTTGCCAATAACAAGAATCATGAGGTAAACTGAGAATATTATACTACAAATGCAATTAGGACAGCGATTCAGCTACCAGGGATTTATCTCAAAGCTGAGATCTGTCAACTTAACTTCAAAGGACCTTGCCTACAAAGTGTCTCGGTAAAAGTCCCTTCAGTCACTGTTGTATCTTTTTTCGCAGTAATTGTACAGTTAAATAGCTGAGGTCACCACTGGACAGAGTACAAGAAGCATTATGTCACTGATCTCTCAGTGAAAGAGTGACGCAGGACTGTTTCGACTGCTGCCAAGCTTCTAAAAATCTCTAATAAAGAGGTTTGTGGGGCTTTGGCTCACAGATGCCTGCTATCTCTACCACAGCTCTGTTTATTAAGTACATTTGGCTTTGTAAAACACAGTTGTCTTATTAGAGTTATAATGCCGCATGCTGAGCACTGCCGGAGCAATTAACAAGCTTCCAATTTCCATTCAGTTCCCCAATTAATGTTGCTGTGATAAACTTTATTATATATTATATAGAGTATATCATGAACAAACAGATGAAAGCGCTGCTTTGATGAAGTGTGGAAATGCAAATATAATTAATTATTTTGTGATAGTTATAATTGTAAGTAATTTAAGTGGATGAAATCATAATTGATGTGTTATATTTAGTTATTGGCTTTTAATTGGTTTTGCCTTTGGATTCACATCTGAATAAGTGGTGGAGTCTCATAATACGCCATCGAACAAACGAATCAGATGGTCCCAAAAAGGCTTGAGAAGGGAGATAAAGAATTCATGGTTATGAAACACAGCTTTATTTGTCAAAGCTGCAAAACCATTGCTTGTCAAATCTATGTTACAACAATGGCTGCCTCATTTTTTAAATACACGTATGGCCAGTATTCTATTTTAAAGCAGATGAGGTGTCTACTGTTTTAGTGGGAGAATGATGCTGACTCATGCTGTGCTGAAAGGTTTGCATTAGTATAACATTATCATGGTGAATATATCCAAATAGAGGCTTACAGTATATGGCAGGCTTACATTAATGTCTAACTATGTGCCTGTTTAAAGATATAAACGTGCTCAGACTGATGTCATATCTCAGAAAGGCCACGTAAATAACATGACTGTTTCATTGCACTTTAGTGTGGAGTGGAATCATTTTTTGGCATTTGTGGATCAGCCATCAAAAATTATGGCACTTGGAAAGAAAGTCACTCAATCTTTTATTTCCTCGGAAAACGTTGGACTCAGCAGCGTTTTATTGGTTTCCACAGAAATAATGGTGAAACATCCACTGTCCTGTAAAGCCAGTTGAGTAATCCCACCCATTACAGTTCTTTTCTGGCATAGGGACAAGTTCATATGAGGTTCACTGTGGTGAGTTATTCCCTACTGCTCAAAGATCAATCAAGCAACACATGTGCACAGACGAAGTGCCAATACAAGTCACTTTTTACTAGAGATTTCTCAGTACTGCCTTTATTCTACATGGTCAGTCTGAGGATATGACTGAAAGTGTCAATAGCAACAACTGGGACTACGGCCAATGGCCTTGCTAAGGAAGAAGACCATTGTAGGAAACAGAGAAGAAAAGAACTAAGAAGCTCTTAGACTAATAGCACAGATTTTTGTTTTGTTTTAAAATATCTTAAAAATATTTGTGAATAGAAATATAAAAGGCTATTCCAAGACCACCTTCATCTTCTGATTCATACAATCTGATTCACCTGGAGGATAGCTTTGGACAGCCATGCATCTTATCTCTCGTGGCGCTGTAACAGGAGGATTATGCAACATCTGCAGCATGGTTGTTAGCAAAAAGAAATTGGTAAATGCATCGTAAGATGGGGAAGGACTGTCAAAAATCTTTGGAATGTGTTTTGTGTTCCAAGTCCAGTGCAAAAAAGAGGGAGGTCACCAGGAACTTGTTCAGTCTTTATGAGACTGTCCTATGTGAGTGGGTGGATTTCCTCTTCAAAATGGGTCCATGTAAATGTAAGTGTGCCACAGCAGAGTTCAAATGGAAACACAGTGACACACCCTAAACCCAGAACATGACTTCATTTTCCATGATTTTTTTGTGAGTGAGCGCCACAAATTTCTAATAAGAGTGGAGTGCATACACGCCCATGCATCTTCAACCCAACTAGTAGGTAGAATTTACACTTAAAAAGACTCTGAAACTTGAGAGGCACATGTGTTTTGTAACATTATATCAAGTGACTTTCTTTTACATTTCGTAGTAAAATCATGACGTTTAGATACAAACATGGTGATCAATGAGAGATCTCAATTAACGGGTTATAATGTCATGTTTTTTATTTGGCAAATTTTCCCATTATGAACAATCTAGATCTGGAAATATATGGCATAACCCTAGGGATGTAGTAGAGGGTAAACCAAACTAAACTCAACTTACCCACTTTTTGATATGTGGATAGAGTTCCCCCACCTTTTTAGGCTGATATAAATCTTACATATCTGACATAAATTCAATAACTGATTGTCATTTTGGAGATCAGACTCTGTTGGTAACCAAACTTTGTGGGTTTTTTATATGACAGGACACCTCTAACCCACACCTGAATGACATCTCATTGGTTGGATCACGTGACTTCAATGATCCCCTTTCATAGAAGTCCACACACACGTTCACATACTTTTTACAGCTTCAGCTTGCGTTATTTGTTCAATCAAATTGTGTATATTTATTGTTATGACATGTTAAGACCATACTTTATGAGCCATTTGTGTAGGAAAGCAGATAATTCAAAAGGGTTTGCAAACTTTTTCTCACAACTGTAGAATTAGTCTGCTGTTGAGGTATGTGACTAATGTCTTGAGTGTGCTGAAAAAAAGCAGCTGAAAATACCTTCACTTGAATCATTGAATCATTCACTTGAATAGGATTTGCTGGTTTAACACAATCAAATTCTGCAATAAAATACATTTCTTTCTATCAAGACAATCCAGTAGATGTAAAAATAGGTTTTCAATTCTCGTTAGTCAACAGACGACCATAAGGTATTTTTATTTCCTTTGAACTAAATCGAGATCTTGGGGCACAAAAAGGACATGTTATTTGATGCCAGCAGGTGACTTAAGTAACAGGTGGTGACTATTTACATGTTAAACATGAATTCAAGTTGTAGCCTCTATCTTCCACCAACTATATTGGCATTAGATCATAAACCCCTTCACCATCAAAACTATGGAAGATTCCTCAACTAGTTACCCCCCATATTTCATATTTTAATGAATGTTTTTCCCTCATAATAGTGGTTAAATTTAGCAACACCTTACTTCACACTGACAAATAACTCTCTCTCACTCTCTTTCGTACCTGCATGCATTTTCCATGCACGTTTAGTAAGGGAAATTTGAGGGGAAATATAAGCATTTAGGCTCCTATTATACATGGATGCACAGCAGGTCCGTGATTTGCTGCAGGGTTTAATCCAGAGTGTACACCTCCACAAAATTCAAATGGATCAATACTATCTGTAACCGTTTCTAACCATTTCTAACCATCTACTCCAGCATCCTGCAGTTCATCTGGTATGCAAACTGTATTGGTAGCTCAGTCGAGGCTGCCTGCTTCCTTTCAAGTGACGGAGGGGCTGTAATTTGAGAGCAGGACAGAGGTATTATTAGCCCAAACCGAGCGCGGCACTTGAGAAATCCAGATGTTTGAATGTTGAAGGTACGAAGTGAAGTCGGCTGCACAGCTCCTCCTCGAAGCTAAACTACATGTATTCCCCACCAGCAGTAATGGAGACGGAAAGGCTCGACTGAGGGAAGAAGAGTTGTGCTATTTACACATTTTACGTCACTGTTATCTGGACGAAGGGGATCCCGAGGAGGATCTAATACAACAAAACCTCAGCAAATTGCGCAATTCGACGTTCAAACCCGGTTGAAATGGTTGTTTTTCTACATTGGGTTGGGATTAAATAGTGTCAGGGTGCTGTTATCTTCTCAATTTTGACAACTCTTGGTATTTCCAGTCCCTTTGTGTGTGTTTTGGACAAGTGGGCATCATGGCTTTTCTTCACTTGCTGCTCTGTGCTGGGATGTTATCAGTGCCGCTCTCTGGAGCTTTTTTCCGCGGACCCCTGCACCCAGAAATGTCGAATGGCACTTTTCATCATTATTTTGTGCCAGACGGCGACTACGAGGACAACGACGACCCGGAGAAATGTCAAATGCTTTTCAAAATGACTGACGACCGAAAGTGTGGTCTCGACGAGGACCAGGACTCCGTCATACGGGATGATTTCACGATAATAAAGAGGCAAATCGAGGACTCGGCCAGGGTGCTGGAGGGAATCGGAAAAAGCATCTCTTACGATTTGGACGGCGAGGACAGCTATGGTAAATATCTGAGAAGGGAGACGACTCAGATAACCGAGGCTTTTACAAACTCCGAGAAGTCTCTGTTAGAGCTGGAAGTCAAATTCAAACAGAGTCAGGAAGGTGAACTGAAGGAGGAGCACCGGATAAACGACGACTTTCTCAACATGATTGTCCACACCAGGGACGTGTTGAAGCAGACGCTGGACATCTCGCTGGGTTTGAAGGACAAGCACGAGCTCCTCTCTCTCATTATCCGCAGCCACGGCACGCGGCTCAGCCGACTGAAGAACGAATACATGAAGTTCTGAAAGTGAGAGAAAATAATACGCGTCGGAAAATATTATTTTTAATATCTGACAATGAGGCAGAAGCATGGCTGGAAATTTGAGTATTCGTATCAGGGATAAAAAAATGTCTTTTGCCCAAATCTGATCCTGTTAATTTGTTGATGGGTTATTGCCTTATTTCAACCAAGACACGGTTTAATCAAGCAGTAAAGCCACCTGACGCCGTGCTTTACTGATATTAGAACAGCTTGTTTTTATTAAACAAACCATTGTATTACACACATTATTTAAAATAAAACAAAGAAACGGTTGGTTTTTTATTTTTAACCAATAATAAATAAATATATTAGCCAAGCAATATAGTTATGGAACAGCAGCTAAACACCGTGGTTGCTAAGCGACACCAAGGTACCAGTATGAGTGGCGATTTTCGGTTAGCACATGGATATTTGAAAGAACTGTTATGCGGTCACAGGTGTGTGTTTATCGGGTATTTTACAACGGCTTCGAACTTGAGTCGGCCAATCAGAATTGAGGACAGCAACTATTGGTTTTAATTTAAAATGATCATGACTGACTACAGTATGGTGGTGGAGCTAGTGTACTAGCTAAACTAGTTGTGACAGGTGTTACGGACAGCTTACAACCTTGGTCATGGGTCCTCTGACACTTCTCTCAAGATGAATGTTTCTAAAATATCAAAGAATGTTTACATATGAATTTATTTCAGTTGTATTATTGCTTTTAGGCTGAATGACTTTGCACAATTCTTTACTGTTCCAATGCTAAAGATTGTGACATGGTTTAAATGAGAGGCCTACTGCGCCGTTTTGCATAGGCAATATAATCTTGGAAAATGTACAGTGTATTATTGGAGTAAATAAATACTGTGAGTGCTGATATCTTTATTACAGAACACCTTAGTTTGTATTCATTGTTTATATAATATTTTGATAGAGCAGCATATCTATTCTTGTTTATCTTTTAAGATATATGGAAAGAAGTATTACTTTGTCAGAATAAGACTGCAGGCAGCACTAGTGGACTTCAGAGTCAAACACTAATCTTGTGTGACAACATTTTTAACAGGTTGTGTATGTCTTGTCAAATAAAGAGTTTGTGTTTGAAGTTCATCGTTCTTGTGCAAGAGCATCGTCTTTATGGCAGGGGCTCACAAACCTTTTCATGTCAATTTTATAGGATTTTGTCCCAAGGATCCCCATCTGAGAAAATGTTATGACTTAGTATAGAATTGCATAACTGCCTATATTGTGCAGTGAAACCTAAAATCAAAACAGTCATCCTTCTTCAATGCATTCTGCCATTGTGGTGGTCTATAGCTAATGAGGTAATACTGAAATTAAACCATTGGTCATGTTGCTGGGGGACCCACTTTGGTATGTAATAGCAGGGGCGCCTCTAGGAATCTTGGGCCCCCAATCTACAGTCCCTGGCATGTTATAGGGCCCCTGCAGTTCTGAGGGCTCCCTGAATCATTCATGGTACCCCCTCGCCCCCCTTTATGGCACCCCTGTTTAATAGTACCCACAGTGTAGCAGTAGCACAATAACCAGGCACTCACAAATTTCAAAGTGCCTCTCCATGTTTGTTTTACAAGGTTCTGGGATTTGCCGTGAACCATTTGTGTTTGTACACAAATACACGCAGTGTCCTCTAATTATGACTGTTTTCAAAGGGGAAGCTGCTTGTCAGTATTTATGAGGAACAGAGATGTAAAGACGTTGTTTTAGTTGTGTTTTATGTGGTGTGGTGCTCTGGTTCAAAACAGTAAAAACAACATTTTGTGTGGA
>OOFE01051235.1:22539-42099 GCA_900323365.1 Monocentris japonica | reverse complement strand
ATAACAACACAACATTATCAAACTTGTGATGGGTTGATCACATGGACTGGACGTCTTACAAATACAATTTCATAGTCCTAACATCTGATGAAGATGCAGACAGGATTTGATCTGTGTCCAACTCCAATGCCGACTGGACACCCGATAGTGAGGTCTCTCCTATTGGTCCTCTGATCCACGTCTGATAGCGCCTCAGTGCGCTGCCGTCCTCCTGTGGCTGATAATACGCGTCTACTTCTCCTTATACTTTTTTTCAATCTAGTTTCATAACGAACCTTTTCTTTTTTTTACCTCAGCATGGTGTGTGTTTCTGCTCAAACAGCATCAACAGCATTAATAATTTCTTGCCATGCTTTACTTGGATCAGTTCTTGTGACTCCGCTGCTGATGCTGCGCGCAACACTTCCATTTCGGACTCCGCCAAGTTCCTCTTTTACCTTTTTTCCTCCATGGTTTACTTGCACATGACCCCTAGCACAGGACTATGTGATTGTATTTGTAAGACGTCCAGTCCATGTGATCAACCCATCACAAATTTGATAATCCTGTGTTGTTATGAATGAGGACAGTTTGGCAAATACACCATTGCAGCCTATTGGGTCTTTTTTTTCTACAAGGCCACTGAAACATCTTGTTGTTGTTGAGGTTTGGCTCTACTGTAATTGATTTTTCATAAAGAACAAACCGTTTTAAGAGCCTTCCCGCATGTTTCCAAACACAAGAACAAATGTCCGCACGTTTCCAAACACATGTAGGATTTAATCGTACCAACGAACAAATTCAGATACAAACAAAATGATGAATCAGACTATGTTCGTAGAAACGTTCGTACGAACACTTTACGATCAAATCTGATCGTACGCACGTTTCGTGAATGAGGCCCAATGCAATGACAGAGTGGTGAGGTTTGAGTATACATCAAGATGTATTGATTTAAGTGGTGTTTGCCCTCTGAAACATGACTACCATTAGAGTCTGCTTTTTCATTCTGGCATCTCGCTTCTTTTAAGCCATAAAGATCATGAAGTGCTATAGAAAAGGGAAAATCAATATGTGATGAGTCACACAGTCATCTCTCTCTTTCTCTCTCTCTCTGTACATACACATAGAAATATCATCGAGTAAATAATACCTCTTCAGGACCTCTCAGAAAGGGACCACATTAAGGTGCGGGTTAAAACTGAAACTTTAACCCTCATATTATGTTACCAGGATTACAGTACATCCATTATGTTGTGGGTCAAATTGACCCATAAGGTATATTCTCTCAATACTGTCAAAGAATAAGGTAAAAGAACTTCTTTTTTTTTTGTCTGTCAAAATGAAAAACAAGAACTGTCAAACACTATATTTCATTCCAAACACTTTATTTAATTTAATTTTAATAGTAGTAGTAGTAGTAGCAGTAGCAGTAGTAGTAACAGTAGTAGCAGCAGTAGTAGTAGTAGTAGTAGTATTAGTAGCAGTAGTAGTACTAGTAGCAGTAGTAGTAGCAGTATAGTAGCAGGAGCAGTTGTAATAATAGTAGTAGTAGTAGTAGTAGTAGTAGTAGTAGTATTAGTAGCAGTAGTAGTACTAGTAGAAGTAGTAGTACTGGTATAGTAGCAGGAGCTGTTGCAGTTTTTCATTGCATTTCATTGAGTAAAAATGCATTTTGTTCAACTCAAAGACTGAAATGGGTAAAATTTAACCGCAAGATAATAGCAGGGTTAAAGGACAAACCATGTCCAAAACAAAGCATTTTCCAATCCTAAACAATAAAATTCAAAATTTTTGGTATTTTGTTTTTATTTTTTTATGGTATTTTTTAATCAAAATAATTTGCAGCTTGTTTTTGGACCTAACTCTTAAAGCTACTGCTGGTCCCTTGGCAGCACTTACACCTTTCAGAATATTTTCTATGACAGTCACATGGATCTGAGAGCCAATGTTTTTTTTTAAGTGCTCAAGCAAAGTGCCCACTCCAGTGAAAGCTAAAACTAGCAATATCATCCTGAGCTGGGAGATTATGGTCCACATTCAGGTGGGCTACCAGCACACTGATCATCAGTCACAATGTCAGCACACACAAGATCAGCCAATTTGTTTGCTGTGCTTCACACAGTCAGAAAGTCTGACACATTGCTCCACTGTAATAGTAACTTACATAAAGATCCAAGCAATACTGCTTCATGTATGAAGGAATTCATTCATTGTAAACACATATTTGATACTTTAACAGGCATCTATTAAAATCCCACACAAAACCTAGATGTGCCCTCTCTTTCTATACATGTTGTACGAAATGTGTTATGTGAAGCAGATGTATGAATTTAACTACATGGGTAGGCAGTAGAGCATGCATTGATAATAACCATTTCATCTCAACCAACTTCTCTTCATGCTGTTCTCTTCATGCTGAGAGCAGCTCAGACCTTAGCCAGATGGAATCTGAGTCTGACAATATTACAAGCCAAGAATATGATATTTTGAGTATTGATTTTACTAGGCCTGTGGTCCAGGTGAGTCTCTAGAAGATGAGAATAGGAGGAAAATATGAATCAGAACTTAAGTGGAAGAATTTCAATGATAATTGTATTGATAATGTGTTTTGTCTGAGCAAACAGAAATTGAATACAGGAATTAGAGAACCAGGACTCCTCCAATGACCACTGAAACAGGATTTGAGGTGAAAAATATGAGGAACATCTCTGTTGAGGAGAACAGAGAATTAGTGGAGGAAGAATGAGCCATACCACCCCAAAAGCCTTTCTCAGTTTCAGTTGACTGCACCAAATAATGGAAAGCAGCGCCTTGATGAATGGCTAGGGAGCAGTCAAGCACACCACTGCAGAATAAACTGTAAACTGCAGGCAGGAGTAAAAAGAAAACAAATATCTCAAAAAATAGTTCAAGAAATAGCCAATGCCTCCATTCATTACTGAATAATAACAATTATTAATTTTCATGTGAAATGAAATTTCAGGCAGTCAAATCAAGCCACAAGTTCATCTCTGGTCCATGATATCACAAGGGCTTCTTTGCAAACAAAGATGTTAAGAGTTTTGTCCTGTGCCTGCCTGTGACATAATGCAATATAATGAAAGAGTATATGTTACCAAAAATGTGGGAACTTGTTAAATCTACAAATTTCCCAAGGTAGATCTGTTGGGTGGAAAGCGCTAGTCACAGTCATGAGGCTCCCTCACAGAGTGTCTTACTGACTGCTTTTCAGCAACACCTGGATTGTGTGTTGTGCCATTGATATCCACCGAAAGGTATTTGTTGTAGTAGAGCCTTATTAACAGATTATTGGCCTCATGGAGTTACGTTAAAGAATTGAATTTCATGTGAATTATGCCAAATGGTAGAAATGTCAGTACAGAATCCAACGATGCAAAATTAATATTAGTCTCAAAGTCATGGAATTATGTGTCATATGTCATGGTATGACTTTCCCATGAAAGTTTCAGAGGTTCTCTCCTTTTGTCAGACAAGGCACTTAAAAGTTCTGATTCACAATTACATGGAAATCAATGTAATCTACACAGTTTCCTAATAACACCAATTTAAAAACAATGGTACAAAGTTATTAAGACACAAACAAGGTATTTACGGAAGGGGATTGTGGTTTGCTTTGGATCTCCGACAGCCATTAAAATTGTACTGTACTGTACTCTTTGCACTGACATGTATTTTTAAAACATCAGTAATTTTCATTGCTGTTGTCGTTGGCTAAAATGTATGTGACATCACTGGGGGACAAACGCCAAATTATGTAAACCTAATTTTAAGGAAATCTAATTTGTACACAGTAAATGCTGTAATGCTGAATACTGGGTTGGGAAAGGGTGTGAATAGAAAAGAAAAATCACATTTCTAGCATCAACATCCACAATGTATTTAAACAGACAATGCACTCTTGAGAACCAAATAATTAATCACCGCGATTACTGTAACTTGACATAATTGTAATGAATTGCCGTACTCTAAACTGTGTGGCCTATTTGCCAACATGTTGGGAGAGTAGGACGTGAACACCCCCAGTATATAAATAATCCATTTAATTAAAACACAAGGCCTCTTGTGGTGTGCATTCCATGGCGGAGAGAGAACAGGAAATAACAGGTTTTGCTGTCTCCTATGACAGGAAAAGTTAGAGTCATTTTCGTGCGAGACAAACTCTAGGTTCCGATTTAGAGTTTGAAACTTTTTGAAAGTGTGGATGCCATTTGCTCTCTTCTTTCCAACATTCTGTTGCCTTTTAAAGATCCAACATTGCTCCCCCTTTACTCGTGTTGAAATACCCTGCCCTCATTTGGACTCAGTCACTTTCTCTGCAAGAACTAATAGACCCTGTTTCACATACAATACCGTCCACCAGTCTGCTAGTCATTATATCCACCAAATTCCTACAACAGGTCATTAGTTCTATTGGACCAACTCTATTCTGTTGTAAATAACTCCCACTGGCTGTGTCCTTGACTATTTTCCAATGGCAAGTGTCCAGCCTCTTCTGAAGAAACCAAATCTTGTTTAAATGATCCTTAATAAATATAGGTCTATTTACCTAGTTACTTTTTATCTCTGAAATCCTGGAGAAAATAGTTTTAAAGCAACTACTAGTGATCAGAAATAAGATCATTACACATTACAAAGAAATCATCTTTTTGAGCTTTTTCAGCACTAAAGCCACCCTTCCTAAAGTTAATGATGACTGCCATGGAATGGTTTTATTCTTACTTGTCAAATAGAAAATCTTGTGTTTCCTATTGGTGATCATGTTTCCTCTGCTTCTTCTTCCACTGCTACTGCCAATGATTCACAGCTATATATGTCTGACTGAATGGATATCTCAAAACCTTCTGCAGTTAACGTCTGACAAAACTGAAGTTCTTGTTATTGCCCTTGAATGCATTTCAAGACAACTTCAGCAGCCTCCTGGTCATTTCACAGATGATGTCAAAGCGTCATCTTTGATACAAGTTTAAGCATTGAGCAACATTTCCAAAAAGCTCCAGGTTGTGCAGAATCCTGCAGCAAGTCTTTTGAACAGGACAAAGAGACAAGACAACATTGCACCCATTTTGGCATCCTTACACTGGTTGCTTCAGCTTTAGAATTGATTTCAAGACTTTATTGATAACTTTTAAGGCTTGTCAAGGCCTTGCTCCTAGCTACATCTCTGTTCTTTTAGCCCCTTATGAGTCAGAGTGCAGGCTTAGATCCTCAGGCAGGGTTTCCTTCGCAGGTCCAAAGTCTGTCTAAGTTAAAGACAAAAGGTGAGTGGGGTTTCCCTGTCAGGGCCCCTGGACTGTGGAATACCCTGCATAAGGAGCTTAGACAGGCTATATGAGTGTCATCCTTCAAATCACTTCTCAAAACTCATTTGTCTGTACGTATGTACATACATACATACATACATACATTTTTCATAATGTCACCTGGATGTACTGTAACTGAAAGTTTAGTATTACCATTATCATTACTATTATTTTGAAGTTAATGTTTATTGTTTATGTTTTCCCTCATATTGTCACTATAGAACAGTAAGTATTATACAATTATGGAGTTGCATAAAGAGTACAGTGAAGATGGGCAGGAGAGTGAGAAGAGGGAACTGTGAGAGCATAGTGTGAGACAAATCCAAACCAATGCATCAGTGTATGAATGGTTTCCAAGGTATTTCCACTCAACTGCCATAGCAGCCCGATTTTGTTACTTGCCTGATTTTGTTACTTGTTACTAATCTCAAATGTCCTCACATCCCTGCAGCTTAAGTGTTTTGACATTATAATGAAATCCAGGTCCATCTGTTTCAATCACACCGATCACAGTGATAAAACTATAGGGACAAAATAATTTCTATTTTGGCAACTTAGGAGCTGCAGCAGGGTTCAAGGTGCTGGTTTTAACTGGCAAACAGGTGAGTGATCCCATAGGAAAGCAAAATCCAAGAGGTCATCTCATATTTCTACCTTTTATTTCTCCTAGACACAAATGAGCTCTTTTTAACACAAAGATGAAACTAAAGGCATTTTCTCCTGTCTCTCAAATTCAACAACCACATAAGCTCATTTTGATCTCACTCTGATTTTAGTCAATATTTAGTATTTTTAGATATTATTAGTATTTATAGTATTTTAGTATCTATTAGTATTTATTTAGTATTTAGGAAGAATTTAGTCAATATCTGTTAATATGTGTTAATATTTGAATGAAATATACGGTGTGACAACAATTTGAGAAAACCTGACCAAATGGTGTGAACAAGATATTCAGATATATTTCAATTTCATACGAGCATTTCTCAAAAATCTAAAATATTTGATTTGTATCAGTTCTAAATAATGTATTCTTGAATAAGAAGTATCAGCTGAGTAAAAAAAAAAATATATATTAGTTTTTGATAAATGATAAAAAAAAAAGGTTCTTGGTAGTGGACTCAGACTTTTGGACCCCACTGCTCAGACTTGAAGCAGATAGATCTGACAGCAAGGTTTTGATTATTTAAGACACATAGAGTTTATCAGCAATGCTTTACTAAACTGAAAATAGGCTGACTCTCATTTCACACCACATTTCACGATCATCTGATTGGGACAAACAATTTCATACCATTGTTATTAGTGTAATGTGAGCACACCTCTGAGCATATTATCATGCTTATACTACACTGTGGGCGAACTTGCCCCCTCATTTTTCTTCTAAGTCACTTTGTTCTTGTTCAGTTTTCTTGTAAGTGGCCACTGCTTCAGGAACTGCTACAGCACTTGATCAGTTTCTGTTAGCCAAAATACTTTCACCATTCAATCCATTCAATTTCCAAACTGCATAAACACTATACCTTTAAACCCATTGTTTTTGATTAACTATGTCCTCATAATTAAGATACAAGGAATTATATATATATAAAAAGGCTTGCAACAGTTACACTGGTGCCTATTTTTGAAGTAAAAAATGCAAAAACATGTTGCACAAAAGGTCATGGATGTTATACTTGGTTAGCTAACACAGCCATAGCATTGATGTGGAGCACCGATTAGGCATTTCATGCTGCAACTACACTTCCACTCCACAGCAGCTGTGGCTTCTAGAGGGCGCTATGTTGAAGCTAAAGTAACAAATGAAACTAGCAATTCCAAGAAAAATGTTGGTATTAGGCATTTCAATCAGGCCCAATGCAAGTTAACTGCTGTAGGTGTTTATAGACAGAGAAGTTTGTTACCTGTCACATGAATCTCATGAGTTGCTCTGCATGGCACTTATGTGGTCTCTCCACCAAAACTAATAACACACTCCCCCATAGGGAGTGAAGTGGATTAGATAAATGCTGACCCTAGCTCAAAAAACTACATTTATTGAAAATAAATGTGCACATCCCTCCATTTTAAAAAAGTTTTCATCTAACCTACATTACAATTCAGGATAGTTGGAAAGCAGATCACTTCTTGTCGTGCACAATGACTTTGACTTTGAGTCTTTTGCTCTATGTTAGTGATAGCTCCTCCTCTAGCTTGTCTGTTGGCTAGAAATACCCCAACAGCTAGCAGGCAAGCAGACATTAGTATTACATTCATTATTATTATTATTGGAATGCAGTAATGTTTTCTTTTTCAAGTGCATAAAGCAAACAAGATGCTCCATTTCCTAGATACTAAATGAGATCAATTCTGAAAACTCAGATCCTTACTATGATATCCAGAATATGCCAATATTAGGCAGAATGCTGATGCATGTAAACACCTTATGCAGTTAACATATTGTCTGATGAAAATGAATGCGTTTGGTTTCACAAGTTTCCTGCAGTAACACTTATGACAGCTTTATCAGCAGCTGCTGCTCATTACTCACTTATTTATTATGGCAAATGATGAAAGCAAAACTAAACAAAAAAAAGTGAGGAGTGAGGAGACAAGATTTTTATTGCCAGGAAGGAGATGAACATGCAGAACTTTAGCTTCACAAAACAGACCAAGTTAGGGTTGGATGCAAAGCTGTGAAAATACATTAGAAAGCTAAGTCTGTAAATGAAACTGCATCTGTCGAAGTTAATGTAATATATAATTATATATAATAGAATTATCTGGTATATTACCTTATAGCTTGACAACCAATATTTAGGATATTTCTCGTGGATCATGTAAACTTAAAACCGTGCTACGCAATTTCACATGCCAGTGGCCCTAAATGACAGCGGGCAGTAACTCTTTAACTTCAATATCCAGAAATATCCAGTTTCAGGTGACGTAATGTACCATCTGGGGCGATCCATACAAAGAGACTAGCGCTAAAGGCAAGACAGTTTACTGTGCCACAGTAACCTGAATCTAGAAACAAAGCTATTTTATCAGATTATTCCCTTTTACTTATGTCATTACTGAGCTGGCCTACAACACAACAATCTTTTTCAGATATCTCATCATATATCATGTATCTAGCCACTATTTGCAAGGTAATTCTCCACATGGCACCAACATGGTTGCTAGAAGATTTGTGACGCAATTGCAAAGCTTCTATATTCAGTAACTGTCACACAGATTATTTTCCCCCACACAATGCAAAAGAAAAAAAGGAAAGATAATGCAATTTTCTGATAAGGCGATATTCTGGATTATTTTTCCAATTTGTAGTCATCTATTACAGGGCGTTTTTGAATTTTGTTATTTTGCACCCATTGACAGCTCATCAAGTTGGCTAGTTTGAAAAGTTTTATGAGCAAATAAACAGACTGTGAGCAGACATTACAACAGATTATAGGATTTATGTTGCAACAGTCAGAGCCAGTGTTGGTGTTGACGCTGTTGGTCAATACAAAATTTTGGTCCTTCACTGTGCAAACTCTGACTTTCTACAGTCTATGGTAAAAACAGAAAGGTTTCAAAAATAGCCCAGTAACTGGCACCAATTCGCATTTTCAAAATATATTCATTTTGGTAGCGTACTATTGAAATGGTTTCTAACGGTTACTGTAGCACTAACTATAATATTGGCATATTATTATGTTTAGAAGCCTTTATTTATCCAATCTAGATAGGAAATGTAATTAGTGATAATGGGAATGCTTTTGAGGTGATTAGTTAAAGGTGAGTAGATAAAATGGCCCAATTTTATCAATTGCCCCATGAAGTAGTCCAATCAGCCTCCAATCTGTTTTCACCTATACTGACCTTTTCTCAACAGCCTTAATAGGAAAAAACATATTTCGTGTGATTTATTTCTGTAAAGACTGAAATGTCAGATCTGTCAACGAACAAAAAAAAAATTATTTGCGCTGACAGTGTAATTTAAGCCCTATTGGTTCAACATCAACCCCAGTGCTTTCTATGTATATGACAAACCAGGCATTCAAGAGGGTGTGCCATTTTAAATACTGTAAGCCTTGTTGATTGGAGGGATTTAAGCAATTGTACAGGGAGAGAAGCTAATTAGGGCCAAATCTAGTTGTGACGAATTAACTGGAGCTAATCTGGAACAGCCTATACAAATTGATGGATCGTTGAAAATATTAAACTGTAAATCTAGCTGCTCAAACATCTTCAAATTTTGATAATGTTCCGATTCAACAGTATGATAAAATATCTAAATCAAACACAGGGACATTTGAATTCCTACAGTATGGGCCCTCTAACATTAAATTCATTAAGTCTATGTAATTTTGGTAAAAGCTGAGGCTGTAATTACTTTTGCCCCGATCAGTGATGTAGTATGTCACTCTATTTGCACCTGGCACTAAAATATAGAAGCAGATAAGCTAGAAGACACATTCTATTTACAGGCCACATATAAATACATATAAATACATGTGCAACTGTGCTTATCTAGACACAATTCAGCTGCAGTTTGTAACTTGCTTGTCGTTTTAATTACAAGCATAAATAGCCTCTAGATGGTTTGGCAAAATCAGCTACCCACCATTCTTACTTATTAAATGTATTTATGTGGAGCCCCTTCTAGACACAGTCTACTGTAGATGCAGCGTCTGTCTGCGTTGGGGTTATAATGCCGGGTGTAGTGGTTTTCTAACATGTTTCAATCAGGTTTGAACACGAACAGTTCACAGCAGATCAGACAGCCAGGATGCACATGTTGAGGTGACCCAATACCACAAAGCAATTGTGCATTGTGTTCATATGGCCAGTGACCGCTGATAGCGTGATTATATTATGCAGTAAGTTGATTGAGTTGTTACAGAGCCATACGAAGCCTGTAACCAGGAGAGAGGGAGCTGTCTGTCAGCTTTACTCTCTATCAAAAAGGACATTTGGTGGCTGTTACTGAATAGCACCTGAGCAACAGTGAACCTCCCTCGACTGAGAGGTGTTACTGAGCACTGTCCTCCCCTGTGATTTGCCACAGTGGGGGAGGTGGGAGGGGGGGTTATGGAGGTGGACAATCCACAGAACTGGCAATAAATATCCCTGCTGGAGAAAACTCTTAACAGTGTTTTTTCTGCTCTACAGGAAAAAAGAATAGGGTGTAGGAAAGAGGAAAGTGACAATACATCAGCTTCAGAAAGTGGGCCAGAAATAGTGAATAGTCTCCAGGAGAAACAGGAAAAAGTGTAAATTACATGTTCAACTGGTGTCAGTTATACTCTGTGTAATATTCCTCAAATATATTGGTTTCCAGCGGTTAGGTCTGCCGAATCCTGATGCTCGTTAACATTCTCCACGTAGAGTTGGTTTAGATTTTGAGAGATGACATCTATATGCTGAAAAACATATGGCTCACAACAACAAATGCCCTTGATAGTGATCAACCTAACTCCATAGGGCTGCTACCGGGCTGATAAATGCTTTAATTAATGGGAATCCAAAAGCACACAGGCTTGATTATGATCTACGTGGCATATTTTCTCCATTACCATAAGTATGGATTTCCTTTAGAGTGTGAGAAGCCATCAGGTGGGAATGAATGAGACTGGTTCCCACATCCTGTTGAAACATCATTTACAAAGTAGACTGCGCTGTGAGAGGTAAACGTCCATCTTCCATCTCCAAACGCACATTGGATAACTTGGTCAGTGATGAACACAAAACACCTGAGTGATCTTAGATGTCCAATAAACCTTGCCCTGTCCTTTTGAAACCCTGTTGGAAACACATTCATAATGCCTGAATATGTGTGCCATAACCGCTACATGGCACAGTAATGAAAACACCATGCCTTATTTCAGCTTCATGATTTACCTATGGCATTTGGGTTACAGCAGTTCAACAATTTTCTCAATTTATTGGGTGAAAAATTCAATATTGCAGTTTGCCTTGCCGTTTCTAACTGAAAAACATGACTTGAGGGTGGCCATGAAATGTTCTGCCATGAAGCTGTTTCTCAGACTGTTCGATATTTGGTACAACCCTCTAGCCCTGTGTATATCACCACTTGACTAAATGCTTCTCTGGACTTGCACTGGTAAAAGGATTGCTTCATCTAACCAGTTACAATTAGCTGAGAGCCCTCAGTATCCAAATGCACCTATATGGACAGTCTCAATAAATAAACCCTGAGGCATGGCTTTCATTTCAAATGACAACTGCCAGCATTTATTTTAACATTTTATCTTGAAAATTTTGCCATAGCGATTATATGAGAAGAAAGCTAACAAAATGCATGAATCAATATTAAGGAATCTTACATGTAACTACACTCAGGTGTTTTGAAAGTGTTATTAACCAAACCCGAAACACACTCAATTATGTACATGTGCATGGCACATGTCTATGTAGAGTATGTTAAAATGACAGAATTCAATTATGTGGATGCTGAATCTCCTGGTAATTAAAAACTGACTTCTTAATCAGTCCTTCTATAATTAGCAAACATTGCATTTTAAAAAAAACAAACCTCTGCAGTTGATCCATGATAATGTTGGCCTTGTAAGTGTCTAATAGGAGGTTAGATTTCACCTCTGTATACATACACATTTTGCACCTTGTTTTTAAATGTTTCCTAATTTTCTTTTCAACCGCAATTGTTTGTTTTCTTTTTGTCTCTATTTTATTGTAATCTTGGGTTGACTTTTTATCCTTTGTGATTTTAATGTAAAGCATCTTTGAGTACTTAGAAAAGCGCTATACAAATATTATTATTATTATTATTACAACACACGATTGCCCTATGTCATAACTAGTGTACTTTTCCATTGACTGGCCATACATATTGTATTTGTATACAAAATTAGAATCCCCATTGAGTCAAATTTTCACTTAATCTAGAAGTAATGGGAATAACAGCAGCAGCAATAAAAGCTCCCATACAAGCAGAGCCACTGGGGTCTTGGCATCAGGATGCTATAGAGGTTGTAGTTATTGTATCAGCCAGCAAGAGACAATGGCAGAAAATGTTAATGCAATATAAAATGAAGGGAACAGAGTATAAATCATGGGTGAGCAGCAAACAAAAACTAGGTGCTGGAATTCTCAAACCAGTGCACAATGAAACTGCAAAAGGACAATTTAAAAGGCAACAGATCAGAATGAATAACAATAAAATGAATACCAATAAAAGATAACATGAGGGCTAAGCATTAAATGTTGAAGGGCAGTAGAGGCCTAAAAACGTTCAGGAGCTGGCTCGTAACCACAAGGTCTCCAGTTTGAATGCACAGACTGTCTGGGAAAATCTGGCTAGGGAAAGCAAATGAGTAACACTCTCCCCTCCCTCAACTACCATCAAGGTGCCCTTGAACCAGGAACAACCCCCCAACTGCTCCAACAGAGCTGCACAGTGGTCAACAGTAGAACTATAGGAAAGGCAAGGCTGGTTGTACAGGCCTCCCTGGTGTGAGTGTGTGAATCCATATATACGTATGTGAAGCAGGTTGTTTATGAGGAAGAGCAAGCACGTTCAGTAAACCCTTCCTGAATGAATGAACATAAAAAAAATCCGTGGAAAGGCTTGCAACAGGCAATCTATGTTAATGCTTCTTTTGGCTCTAGTGGGAGATAAAAGGACGATCCAAACTGTTTATTGGGTATTGTGTCCAGCATAAATCATGCAGCAAGAAAATGGAGGCAATAACTCACCTTTCACTTTGTTTTTTGTCCCAGCCACTGATAGCATGAGGGGGTAAGGCAAGGAAACAGCAGGTTAGACAGGTTGTATGAAAGAGTAACAATGATAAGATGTTTATTTGCTCCATCTATGGCGACAGGAAGCACATGATTATATGTAATACATATGGAGTTATGTTGTTAGTCATTCAGCATCAATGAGGTATTACACAGTAACAAACTAATACATTTTGAGCAAAAATTATTAATAATTATTAAATTACAGCTTTACTAATTCAAGCTTTGCCATGTAACTCATTCATTGACATACACTAAACAATCTATAGCTGGTAGGTGGTTAACCACACACTGCTCATTGCAACATATCTGTGTTTTTTTTGTCATATGACCCACATGACACTCTTCTTATTTGTCTAATAGAAAAATGTGTTTCTATTGATGACCATGCCTCGTCTCATGTGTTGTACCGTGTGCTTGTATATATTCTTGTTTAAGCTTGCCTTTTTTGTCTTTCCTATGCTGTGAAGCACTTTGTAACATTTGTTTTGAAAGGTTTATTATTATTATTGCTAGTGTCACGTGTATATTGATCCATAAAGTTATAGACAAATAACTGGTAATAGTAAACAGAATGCATCCATGTGTACTTGGTGAATGAAAGCTTTATTTCCTTTATGCTTTAGTAAGTAGCAATAGTAAAGTAGTAATTGAAATCACTGCTGTTACCGCTGGTTACTCATGCTGTATTGCCATTAATCGGCAATGGAAAATATTGTTTCCTTACCATGTGTGCTTATGTGTGGCTGTATATGATTACAGTGGTAATAGAAAGTATGTGAATTGTATGTGTATTTTTGTCTTATTTTGAATCAAAATTATACTTAACATAACCATATAACTTTTCCTTAATTAATGAAACCATATTAAATGTTTTCATCTTATCTGATCTTATCCAACCAAAATTATTAATCATTTAGTACCCCCCTATGGTCATTCTGTGATTTTGTAATAGGCATTGTTAAATTCCCTTTGCCAAAACAAAATTAGCAATTTTTTTTCCCTTCAAGGGCTAATCTGTCTCACACAATGCCTGGGAGGAATTCAGTACAATAACTGTTTTAACTTTCATCTTCTTTCCAAATTGCACATTTCTGACTTGACAGATAGGTACACCGTCCTTTCATCATCACAGGAGCTCTTTTTGTCTCTAGTGGCTACAGAGAGGAAGGCGCTTAACTGTCTTTCAAGATAAACTTAGTCACGTGTAATAAAGACAAAACAGAAAAAAGACGTTACCAAAGGCTTTGGACTAGTCTAGATTGCTGTGCACTGACTGTACAAGTATGCCACACACCACCAAAAACTGCAAATCCAGGGTTGAATGCTAACAAAATGAAAGTGAGAAGAATAACTATTTCCAACCAGCATGTTGAACTGTAGAAAAAGGCCCTGATACACAGCCAGACAGGAAGGAGGACCACTTGCCACCTTCTGACATGACATCTCAGTGCGCACAAGTCTGTGGTGGTGAACTCACTGCTAGGTACTGCTCTAAGATCTGCCTCGTCAAAGTCTGGCAAAAAGGCAGTTGAGACAGAACAGGTGAAGGACTCCACCGACTTTTGGGAAAATTGGCTCAATGGTCCTCTTACCTTTTACATGTTATGATAGGAGTACCACCAAAATCATCTCTTGTGCCTCAACTAGCTTTTTTTGCTAATCTACTTGTCACATAAAGGGTAAGTTGACCAACAGGCCAATTTCCCCCAAAAATTGGTGTAGTCGTTCAAACAATGGCTTTCCAGCAGGCAAGACCTTACAGTTCATGCTGACAACAGATACTGCTCCTATGTCATGGCACCAAGAGCAGCTTACGGTAGCAACAGAAGTGTCTATGCAGGTAACTCTTCCCCTATCTCAAGCAGAAGGTCTTTGCTTATCATGTGGTTCCAGTGGCTCGACTGCAGGCGCTGTGGCTGCCGTGGCAAAAGTGGAAACTGCAAAAGTGCGCCTCTTATTTGCTACAAAACAAAGCGATCAAAGACTTCCATCTAATGTCCAGTGAGAAAATAGATCTCCTTCTAAAATATCTTGGCAGCTGAACATGTCAAGTGGGATAGGGCTGTCTATGTGAATCACCCACAGAGAGGCCTGACGATGATGTGGGACAGCCTGGAAGAGCACCATTATTTCCCAGAGGTGATCAAGAGCGCCGTTCAAACAAGTTGACAGTTTCCACAAGATAACTAACAAAAGATTACCCAAAACTGAAAGAGCTGAGTGATCTGCTTATTGGGCTTCAGTCAACCAAGGCAGAGAGAGATCTTCCCGTCCTCATTTTTCTTAACAGTTTGATGTGGCAATCTGAGAGTTCAAATGCTGCCCTTTATCCTACAAGAAATGTGGTAAACTCTTGGCCCCAGCTACAAACCAGAAAATTGTGCTGTCTTCCCTCCCTTTGTTGCAATTGTTGACTTTGTGAGCTAGCAAGCCAGGATGAGGACTGACCCAAGTTTCAGTCTCATTATCCACACAGATGTTCTTTCCAAAGCAGACAAGGCTCCTTGGAAGAAAAACACACAGAGAAATCTCAGTCCACAAAACCAAGAACCAAAACCAAAGTTTTGGGTTTCTGACAGGCAGTGCCTCACACACAAAAACCTTCACCAATGTTCAATGTTACACATTTCATTGCACAAGCCTCTTGTGCAATATAAGGCTCTCCAAAAGGATGGTATTTGTTTTAGATATTGCACACCCACAGTACACATCACCAAAACATCATATGAGAAGCACAACACTGAAGGTGAACTCACTGCTAGGTCTCCCTCTAAGATCTTCCCTGTCACAGTCTATCCAGCAGGTAGTGGAGATAGATATTTTAAGTCATATTCATTTACAGCTCAGATCTGATTTTTTCAATGAATGTTGATGGGTTTTCAGCGGATGCCTGATTTCGATCTCCTTTAAGGTGTGGCATACATGGTTCAATGAGTGTCTCAATGCCGCCCTGAGCAAGCAAAAGAATGAGGGTGTCTTTGCTATAGCCCCTGGGTTTCTACATATTTGGACATAGAATAAATCCTTATGCCAACAATGAATTTAACACTATACCGGCAGTAGAGTACTGTTATTAAGTTGAACTGAACGGTAATGAAATGTTTGAGGTTTTTTGTGTGCATGATGAAAAACTTGTATTAAGCTTTATATTGTTTTTCTATTATATTTTACATTATTATTTCACATCATGTGTACTTCATGCATTGGTAACATATACTGTACCATTTGGTGGATGGTTCTATCCAGTGCACCATCCAATACAGTGCAGTGCAAACTTTTGTAGTATACGTGGCTCAGTATTGTGCTAGTTTTGTCCTGCCACCTCTCTCTTTTGTTTACCCTGCATCAAGCTTCATACAGAGCTGCAGGTGGAACAGGACTGGAGGTCTCAACTTAAGGAGCCCAAACCAAATATGCAATGACTGGGGTTCACAGAAGGCGTTGTTTGCTGTGAATGTAGGGGGTGACAAGAGCCCTTCTTAGCTCCTCAAGAAATAGCCTCCTCTTGTACCTCTCTTACACCTCTTTACTAGGTAAAAATGGATTGTGCTCTGACACATCTTGTCTATCATAGGAAGTGTATAATGGCTAAAAGGCTTACAGCTCTTAACCTACAGCTCTTACAGCTGTAGGTTTAAGAGAATGGTGTTTGTTTGTGTTTCTCATCATCTTCTGCTGCTCAAACTTACACATTTATTTCATATTTAGGCTCATTGCTATATTCAATTGAGTTTGCACTCTGCTGATATTTGAGAAATGTTTGGAACCATCTTAACAATAATGACATGCTAGCAGAGATGGGTGTCAAATCAAGTCTGTGTGTGTGTGTGTGTGTGTGTGAATGGTGGGAGATTCAGTCTTAGTTAAAGTGAGGCTAGAAGTTTGTCATGCAATCTGAATATTTCTCAATAACCAGTCGTCAATAGACAAATTTCACCCGTAACATATTTCTTTACACCATAATTTTACAGCAAGGCTGAAAACTCAATAAAAATGGTGATCAGTTTGCTTATTTGTCTCCCCATGGCTGAGGGTGGAATGTGAAAAAATACACTTTGACTCAAAAATGGGTCAGTGTTAATCTGAACACTGCAGAAAGGACAAAGTGTTTATCTATAAAATAGGTCATTTATTTGTGATCCTTGCACGAGCAGCTTTTATCTGATCAGGAGACTGGGAAAGCCATATAAACAACGTGTGCCACTCTACTATCTAATGGAAAATTCATTGTTTTTGACACTCATTAATCTTTCTGTATGCTCCCAAGCCTGCGCCTCTACCCATTTTCTCCTTACGTGGAAGTTATTAATCTCTGACTCCCTCTAAATTTAATAGTGTTGACAAAGTCAGACACCATGATAAGATTCTCCTTGCTGTGAACTGGAAATGTCTGCACGCACATGGCAAGCATATCAATATATTGTATCTGAAAAGTATACTGCTTTGACATTCCTAAGAGGACTTTCACTGAAAATCAATATCAGGACACACAACGAAACACTTCTCAGTAAACATGGCAACGTGTTTAGAGGTGAAGAGCACATTAATTTCATCTAACGCTACGAAGGCCTTTATCGTAATAGAAGGAAAGAAAAAAATCCACATGAAACCAGATTTTGCATTTGCTATTTCTACGTTCTTGGACACTTCAATTAATATTTCTGAACATTAAAAACTCTCTTTAAATTAAAAAAAAAAAAAAAATTGTATCTATCATGCCAAGAGACACATTTTGGAGCTGCTCCATTGACAATTAATGGGAGGCTACATTTGTGGACTTGAATATTTCTTAGAGCTTTCACACCCAATAGGACTGTATTTTGAAGTAGAGCTGCAGTCTGAAGATGGAAGATTCACAGCTGGCCAGCAGTTTTTCAATACATTTCAGTATTTTGTACCTTTTCCCCTCTTAAATGTGGAGTAACAACCCGACTCTCAGAAAACCTGAAAATGCATTACAGGCAATATTGACTTTGCCTTGGAGTATAATTATGTTTTTGATATGTAGCTGTCTAAAATGTAGCAATTCTCAGGTAAATTATCAACAAAAAATCTAATTTGTGTCATAATCAACATTATCACTCTGTAATGTTGACAACATGGTGACAGTCTCTTCTTGCTACAGTGACTCTGAAACAGTAAGAGTGAAAAATCACAGCATGGTCTCCCAAAATTTCATGAAATGGGCACATTTGTGCTCCATGCACAAAAAGTGAGAAAAATACTTTTCCCCACCATGAAAGGATTATATGGAAGAGACATGACTAGAATCAGACAGTAGATGGACATTGAAATAGTGTGGTGGAAAGTAAAGGCTGGATGGGTGTATACATGGGTGTATACTCTGACAACCAGGGTTCAATTCCCAACATGTGCAAAGAAGGTTTCCACTGTGTGAGTTGATGTTTTGATTTTCAGAAAACATTTTTTTTAAAACATAATCAAAACCATAGTGTTGAATTAATTGTGAAAACAGGTGAAAATGGAGTGTCCCATTCGTGCTACTGCCACATAATCCTTTCGTGGTGAAGGTGAATCTTTCCATTAATCGTTTCCTCAACATGTAATCTGTGTTTCAGAATTTGAACTCGTTTCATTACATTTTTTGAGACCGTGTTGAAAATCGGTGACAACTATGCAGCTATATATGCTTGAACAGGTATAATATTACTAGTTGGGTAAATATCTTGTAGACACGTAGACAGGTTATTGATTTAGTTGTGAACATCAACAGTCAAATTAATGTACACGTTGTTTTGAAGAAAAAAATGCTCATAAGATGCTTCAAGAAGTTACAACTCTCGACCATTACAATAAGCTCAACAGTACATCACCTAAGGGTGACACAGCGATGTTTCAGGTGGTTTTAGATATGAAGGCTTTAGCCATCTCTATAGTGAGTTTTGTTTATTCCATTTTTTTTTATTTCAATCTTGACAAAAAAGAAACATGTCCTCTTTAAAAAGTGCATTTTCCAATAGGACTTTGGCAGGAGAATTTCTTTCTAGAAAATGAAAAGCCACATAATCCTAGTTGAGCGAGTAACTCTCATAACAACATTCTGACAGCAGCATGCTTTCACCAGGCTCTACCATCAGGAAAACCACATTAAAACTATTACAGAAAAACTAAAAAATATCAGACAGTTGCTTAGAGACAAACAGACACTGATGGTAACAGGTATGATGTAAGGAAGTCAACTTCATGTGGTTAGTCTGTTGGTTAGCTGTGTCCACGTCATGTGGGGTTCCTAGCCTCCAGTGTGGCTGAAGACAGTCCATTCATTTCCCTGTCAGACTTATTTCTGGGGAGTGGGGATGCAGGCCTGTGATGGAGCAACAGGAGCCGGTCCCTTTGGTGATTAGTTTAACCAACCACTGAGAGGTTTGTCCTCTAACGCTGTGAGAGCTGGCCCCTGTCCCTCAGCCGGGCATAACAGGCTTCAGAACGCTCCCTCTTCCAGTGTCACACAACAAACGCCCCTGGTGGAAACACTTCATCATAT
>OOFE01051235.1:0-12549 GCA_900323365.1 Monocentris japonica | reverse complement strand
CAAGTGTGGGGGGTGTTAGATAAGTGATGTCCCTGGCTGAGCCCTCTATCACACTGCTCACAAGATGGACAGAGTGAATACTCTTCCTTCTGCAGAGATTGATTGCCTGGAGTTGGCTGTCGGGAGAGATTAACCTTGTGAGCTTGGAAATGTAGGGTTCTATCTGCGTTCACAGTAGTTTTGATATATTAAGCATTAAAGTTTTCACACCCAAGATGGCAAATCTAATATGTAGGGTAATTAGATTCTATATAGCTCATCAAGGCAAACATCACTGAGGTACCGAACCCAGAATATTAAAGTCTTGGGACATGTGTGTAATATTTACAAATTGTAGGTAGAAAGTGGGGAAAGTCTCTTCCAAGGTTCAGACAGTAATACTATCATGATTTTGGTATAAAACTTAAGTATTTTGATACAAATCTTAACTTTAAACATGAAAAGGGTCTATTAAAAAATAAAATGACACTATAAAAGCATTAATCATCATAATTATTAATATACATTTGTTTTATATCAGTATTGCAGTTGTGGTTTCTTTTCATATCTACAGTATGACTAACACAGTTATCAGTGGCCGCTGAATCAACAATCAAGAGTATGACTCAACTGACCATGAAACCCTTTGAGTGGGTCAGACATGTGACACTGGTTGCTTTACATTGACATTTTACAGAATTACAGAACATCGATGCACACGTGTAGGAAAATATGCTGTGAACCGGGTTCCTACACTATCAAGTTAGAGATTATTCAATGACATTTATTGACGTGTCCGAGATTAATATGTGTTACTGTGTATTTTCAAATATTACTTTTTTTGTTGAACAGGTTATTTCAGGGCTCCAGGCCGATGGGGATACAAATTGAACCACACCAAACCTTGACTAGCTCAAGCCATCCTGAACAGAGCTAATGAAGGCAATAGTATCATTAAGGTGAAATAACAAACCAAGGCAAAAAATGTAATTTCGGAAATGACAAGGCTATCAGCTTAGTACTTAGTTAGCAAGTCTTTTGTGCACTTTTTAATTTGTTTGTCTAGTGAAAGGGATCGAAATTACCAATTTACATCTATTTAGAGTCACAGATTTGATTTGTTTTTTACTTGGGAGTTGGAGAATCAGAATCCAGAAATCATAGATGGCTAGATGGAAAGATGGATGGACAAAAACATTACCATTTGATATACAAAAATGTTAAAGTACTACACGCCACGGTGTTTTGATTATTTGCTCTTAAATACACAAATTGTAGATGCCCTTTAAAATCGTCCCCACAGTGAGGGATCAAAGAGAAGCTCATCCCTGTTATTTTTCAAATGCCACAACTGTCAATTTTCCCCTTGGGGATCAGCAGAACTCGAAAAAAAATAATAATTTGACATATCATACATGAGATAGCCTTCCGCTTCCACTTTGCAGTTTAGCTATCGGCTCTGATCTCCATCAAACAAGCCAAACCCCACCTGCTTGTGATTCCTGACATCTGTATCACATTATTAATAGCAATGATTGATTATAGGCTCATTCATGATCGCCTGCTATGTTGCAAATGGATAGGATCTGCAGTGGAGAAATTATCATCATCAGAAGGCTGCACAGCATCATGAACAGGTTACAAACCACATGCACACTGGGAATGCAAACGGGGAATGCAGGGGACACTTACAAGGCATTAATGAATTGAGCTGAGATTACATACAGTAGTAACAGCCCCTGAAATGACAGGCTCCAGTATTGTTTTTACACCTGGATTAGTTCAGTAGAAACCACCTGTTTGAGAGTAATACTGGACGCATCCGCATTGTGTCCCGGCCAGAACAAACCCTCTAGCTTTCACACTTAAAAATGGAATGGAAACAGATTGAGATTGCTAATGGCAACAGATTGATTCAGATGCAAGAGATTACTTTTTTTAAATACTTTTTTCCAACAGAAGTCAATTAAGCCCTCAAAGATGCCACAGTAAATGTTTCAGTGTTTAGAATATGGCAGGACAACTTGTTTACGGCACGTCCAGTACCCTTTCGATGGTACATTAGGGTTGTATTTCAGCAGAACTGAACCCATGTACCGAGATGGGCTAAACAGACATGATATCCTGATGAAGTTCTGCATGACTTGCAAGGCCTCCGTTTTTTAACAGCCTCATAATACCAGCAGCTCCAGTGTCTGGGCCACATTACTGACACATCTGTTGCGAGATAAACATCCTATAACAGAGCCACCAGAAAAGATTGGTCTGGTTTTACAGGGGAGCAGATATTGGACCGCTGACTGCCACACAAACAGTAAACTGAACTGCAGTAAAAGTGAAGGTTGGAACAGCATCAGACCAGATCAAAAGTTTATAATGAATTGTTGACGTGGGTGACAGAATATACCAGTTTATCTGGCCACATATGGCACAGCTAGGGTGCTGTGTTCATTTATTGGTTGAAGAAAAGTCAGTTAATTCACGGGTCTATGTTCTAGGTTTGACTGGAGGCTGGGAATTTAACATCGTAACAAAAAGGACAGCTAGCTTATTCTTTGCTCCACTGAAAAACCTGAATGTCTGTTTTTTTTCTGCCTTTGGGGAATAATATTTAACTTCAATATACAGTGGATACATGTACACCTGTCATTGATGTGATGTGAATAATGTCCAATTAGGTCAGACAAAAATAGTAGAGCAAATAAATCATGTTCTCTGTTCCCGAGAAAGGAATGCATATCACAGACTGTCAGGTCTGCAAACGAAATTACACTTCCCATGGGAAACACGGACCATGTACTTCATTATTCCTCTTTTGGAGAGAAAGAAAGTGCACTCATCGCACTTTTCCTCCCCATACACCTACAGTACCATTATTTCTGACACGGCCAGCTTGGCTTGACAAAACTACTACAGTATAAGCATCTGGGCAGGGCTCCACGGTGAAAGAGGGAACTAATGAATGTCTCAGAGTCAGAGGTACTGAGCAGACAACAGATCAGTTCTTGCGGGTGGCCAATCCAGTCTTCATGTTCTGCTGCCTTTTAAGACCTTAATTCCTGTGAACTGACTATGCTGCATTTGTGTATATATCATTTAGGAGGATCAATATTCTTTCGGGAATGCTAACAAATTATTCCACTTCGACTTGTTCTGTTCGTTCAATTTCATCTCAACACAAGAAGGAGCCAGATGGAACGAGTTCCACATCTCTGAAAAGAACCAATGACTCATGACAGAAGGACGGTATCCAATTTTGGTGAGAGAGCCAGAGACAGGAGACACAGGCACAAAGTCGCTGTAGTTCCAGTAGACTGTATCATCGGCACAGCATGAATGTTCTCCTTCACTGGAAGTATTGAGCCTTGGCTTCCCAGGACTCATAGCAGTGACGCAGTACAGTAACTTTTCTGACCCTTAAGCCAAGCACACCACTCTTACATGGTGGGCCAGTACAGTGTAACATTCAACCCTCCGTTTCTGTGTATCTGACAGTACTTTCTTTTGAAATCTGTATTATTTTTTCAATATAATACTAATACTTCTCCTTTTGCTCCTCCTATAACTAATAATAATTCTCACATTTTGTCTGTCACTTGCGCTTGACGACAAATAAACAGACAAAATTATTACAACATAGAAAGCAGAATGTAACAGAACAACCGGGAAGGTAAGCAGGATTAAATTAAATAGAATACAATTTGTGTAAAAGCAAAGGCTAGAAGGAAAGCACACATCACTCTGTGGGTGGCTACGGAAATATCAGGGAAGGAAAGCGCACGCACACCTCTACACTCCAACAAAACTTTAAAGGACAACATTTTGAGCACAAAGCCTGTTTATCAGGTCTTTGTTGAAAAGTTGTCCATTCAAATGTGTTGGAGCATAGAAGTGTGCGGGCTCTTTCCTTTTCTTATGTAAAAGCAAAAGTATAAACACACTGACAAAAAGCAAGGCTATAACAGTGAGTTTTTAAAGAGAAGTTACAAGGGCTACTATGTTTGACTAGACTGATCGGCTCGCCAAGTTGTTCCAAAGTCTGATGGAAGGCTAATCATCATATGGACTGAAGAAATACCACCTCTTGTTACTAAAATCTACAACAGCCTTGCACGATCAGAGTGTTTGAGTAGATTTTGCAGAAAGATACCGTAGCATCAGGAGGGCTACGTTGTGTGTCCCATTTCAACCC
The DNA here is from genome assembly GCA_900323365.1 of Monocentris japonica. Classification (NCBI taxonomy): domain Eukaryota; kingdom Metazoa; phylum Chordata; class Actinopteri; order Trachichthyiformes; family Monocentridae; genus Monocentris; species Monocentris japonica. The sequence goes on along the minus strand of OOFE01051235.1, from coordinate 8,378 downwards.
CTTTCTATACCCGAATCCTCAGGCTGAGTCAAAAATAACCATAAGGTCAAACTCACAGTACGTGCCTTTCCATTGTACGAGCGTAGCAAACCACACTCTTTAAATTAACTGGTCTAGTGAAGCAGTCAGGGATAAGCTGACTTAAGAATTACCATCACTATACTGCTCTGTCAGAAATGGGCATCAGATTATCAGTGATGGGAGTGAATACTAACAAATGTCCCTGCAGCCAAGTAGCTTGAAGAAAGAGGGGTGGCAGCTGTTGCCCTATAAATCTGATCATGCTTCTGCTCCCTGCGGTGCCTTCTAGGCTTCCAGAAAGAGCAACCAGACCTGCCCAATGCTTTGACATTGAATAGCAGTGTTGAGCCACACCAAATTCACCGATTCCCCTTCCTCCTTGACCTTGAACTTCCTTGTCCTTTCAGTGCCAAACACCTCTGTTAACGGATTAGGAAAGAGATTGCAATGCATGTGGTATCTAGAAATGCATAAGGCTTTTTGAATGTATAACCTTTTTTTATGAGAATGCAATTAAAAGTAGATCCTATGAATTTGCACAACAGCAATGCAAAAACCAAAATGAATGGCAATGGCAAAATATCGATGGGACATTTTCTACAGCATTTGCCTGGTCTCTTCACTCTTTAGCTGAAGTGAAAGGCATTTCTTGTATCCTCTATTTCATCCTTCACAGCGTGCTCAGACAGTCCTCTGGAGCTCTCAATAATACCTCAACCAAAACCATCTTCTTTCCTTCCACTCTCTCTTGCCAGGCTATAGCAGGATAGACGCTTGTGTGTTCCCAGCTAAGGAAGACAAATTATAAATACAAGCAAATACTACCTGCAAATGACCTAAATATATTGAACATAGCACACTGTGATTACTGTGGGAAAAAAAAGACATTGAAAAAAAACAAGACAGAAATTTGCTGTGATCTATTTTGGTTTTACCACACTCACAACACATAGTTTGGACAGGGGTCAGCCTGGGCGCTCTGACCGGTCTACGCAGCCCCATACGCAGCAAGCTGTGATGCACTGTGTGTTCTGACACCTTTCAATCATACATACACTATCACAAAACAGTTTGATATCAAAGGATCTGAAAGAGCTGCACAGTTAAAAAGACATCAGTAAACCATCACCCTGTATTGAAGGATGCTAAAGGCTATAAAAGAAAGCCACATATTTCCACTCATTTTGAATTATGAACAATACATCACTGACAGACTGACCATAAAAGAAAAATAGCCCCTCTGTCTGTGCAGCACATCCGCAGGGCAAACTCTATATCACATCAGAGCCATTGGCCTTTCTGTAATAATGTCCGCAGCCCAGTGGTGGTCTGTGGTGCCATGGGGTCTGCACATTGTGATCTGTGGCTCCATGACGAAGTGCTAACAGCCAAGGGCATTATTTCACGTTGTTCTGTGGGCCCATAGCCTGACTCATCTTTTCGGATATATATCTAGCCCTAGGGACGATGTTCGGTTTAATTATGGATACGTGGTACATCAGTCAAACTTAATGTTGTTCTTGTTTTACACAGCCATCCACACAAGCCGCCCCGCCAGGGTATGAACATCCCAAAGAGATTTGAAAGGAGTGCCACTGAATCTTGGGGCCAGGAAGCGAGTGAGCAAGTCAGGTGAATCTTTGAATAATTGATACGGTCTAATTTTCCAACCAGAGCATGTGAAACTGCTGTCATCTCATCATCATCTCATGGAAAAGACATCAGAGCAATGTTGCGGTAACAGTTAATATTACTGGGATTTTCCTTTGTGACTTCTTTCCCTTTCTATTGGAGGATCTCAAAGTGATTCTTATACAGGAGCCGTGACAAATGCGGTGCTCACCCCTCCTCTCCTGACAATGGCCTCGGGCAACACTCATTCTCTCCCCTGGTAGAGCTGCAGGCAATATGGCCATTACCTTCAGCCCTGTGGAGCTTTACTTCCCTGGACAGCCACACACTCGGAGATGCTGATGCTCCTTATGAAGCCTCTTCCTCATGGCAAGAATATTAAAAATGTGCCTGGTGGTGCTCACTTGGGAAGATGTCCATCTTTATTGTTAGGGGATGTGAGCAGACACAGTTAATGTGCAGGTACTGCTCTCTCCCTGAGCTGACAGGATTAGTCTCAGTCCACAGAGACCACTTAATGTTATTGTAAAATCCTGAATTAGACTGTTTCAATTGGCTAATGTCTTAAATGTCTTTAATTTATCCCTTTCTGTCTTTCAAAGGAGTAGTGTGTGGCTTATCGTTCAGGCTCAGATTTCTGTGTGAAATAACAAGCAGGGCAGATTAATTGCAACAGTTCCAGAAACAAAACAGAAGCTATTTCTCTAAAAATATGCTGCTAATGACTGTTTCACCCTCCCTTCCTGTGTATGTGTGTGTGTGTCAACGGCTACAGTCTATCACCAGTCTGATGTGATGAAAGAACAGGAAGATGCACAGGTGGCGAAGGTCATAGCTTGATTGATTTGGATTGTTACTGTTCTTAAAAATGGATCATTACACTGAATTTGTAGAACAAAAAAAAGCTTTTCTCCGGGAACAGTTAATGACTACCTTTTTATCTCTGTACTGGCCTGTTCCCCATTTACCTCCACTGTTTCCAAATGGATGATGAAGACTGTCAGGAGTGAAAATGCAAAGTAACTCCAACATCGAGACCAACACATGTTCTCCACTGCTCGGAGCCAGAGACACTTGGCTCCGAGTGAGAGCTGCCAAGCCAGCGCTTCTTGGCACCGCCGGCTCTCTGTCCTGGGCATACTGATTCTCATATCAGGGTGCATTTACATAATCCCGCCTGCGATTGGTCTCAGTTTAATGAAGGGTGGTAATGCATTTCTATAACAATGTTTCACCCCTCAACATGCCAACGTAAACACAACAGTGCGACGGCATCTGGTGAAGCGCTCACTCTATAATCATAAAGAAAAAAAAAAAAAAATCCAGTCATCATTCAGCGGTGACCTGTCAAACTTTTTCCAGGCCAAGAACCCCCAAATATACTGTATGTATCATACCTCTGTGTCAAGTGAGAGAATCCAACCTGCATTGGTAGCCATCCAAAAAGTCCCCCATCCCGCAAAGATCCTAGTAGTAGTACTGCAACTGCCACTGCAGCCTATTCTCTGTCAAATGTCGTAGATAAGCATATTGTAGTGCAAAACTCTTGTCTTTGAAACTACTATTTGCCAGATCAGTCTTTGATCCCTCATGATGGCAGAAAAGGGAATGAAATGTTGTAAATCAGTCTTCTCACGGTGGAGCTACGGTGCAGCAGTAGATACTTCTACAATGGCTCGTTAACCATCCAGATGGTGGCGAAACAGAAAGAAAAGTTTCATAAGCCTGTTTGATTCAAAGCCATTGTTTTGCTTTGATTTGATTGGCTCATGGTCAGAGGGAGTGTATGGTGGCCAGCAGGGACAAAGTTGAGGCAAAACCAAACTGTACAGAGTGTGGCATTCAAATGTTCATGTCTCAAACAGCTACCACCCAGTGTGGCGGGTGACCCTTGATTTATCAGCCAAAGACAAAATTTATCGGCATTTGGTGCTTGGCGGGTGTTTATTTCGTACCCTGCATCTGTATGATCAGCATGTCATACGTACTGAATGATGTAATTCTACAACGATGAAAAGTTGCATTAGAAAAACCTGATGGTGTTCAACTCTGAGTGAACCCCGGTTCTAACACCCAAGCAGATGGCACCTTATGTCGACTCTGTGAACTCCTGGTGGGAGTCTGGGCTCACACCTCCAACCTCCTAACACGGGGTCTCTTCTCAGACAATGCAGCAATGGCGGGGAGATTAAGTAGGCTGCCACAGGAGTGCAAGATGCTTCATTAGGCCGGGCAAGGAAGGATGTCTGTGCTTGAAGCGATCTGGGACCAAGTGTGGTGGAAAAGGACCTCTAATGCAATCCTGCATGCGTCTCATTGCTGCCCACTGTATTGACGATATTTTAAGGAGGACTGGAATGATTATTCGAAGGATCAAATCAATTCTTGACATAATGCCTAGACTCAGGCTCCAATCACAGCATGCTAAAAGTATTTAATGGTGCTAAGAACAGCAGAGCATAAAACAGTCTCAGTGAGGGTGGTGATGTTAATGACTTGACTGACTTGTGACTCCAATGAACATCCATAACTAGAACTGCTTTGCTGAAATATTGGAATCCCAGCAAGAAACCTTTTCAGTTGAACCTATATTGATCTGATCTCACCCATTCAGCACCTGGTCATTTGGATCAATGCAATGATATGGTGAATGGTAAATCCAAGCAACAGCAACGGTGCAGTCCTGTTTAAAAAGCTCAGTAAGTTACTACAGAATTGTGGAAATCCTCCTTTATGCAGGCTACAAAATAATGGCACAATTTATAAGAACACCTCAAATGAGACTCACTTAATACAATCAGTTCATATCCTATTTTTATAGATATACATGATGAATATTGTTGAGTTATTTATATTTTTATTTGTATTTATTATTTTTTGTGAACACGGCTTCCTTGAAATGAAGGCCACGTCCTCAGAAGTTTGAATAAATAAAACAAAATAAACACTGTTAAAAAACAAAATTATTAGGAGAGCCAAGCAGTTTCCTGTGTGTCCAAACGGTGGCTCATGCTCAAATGCATTTTAGGGGGGAAAATCCCTTGGCATCTTCACTGGCCTAAGCGTTGAATTTGTACAGGCTTTATCAGCATTCTGTCAGTCATTTTCAAACAGGATCAAGCAAAGCAGATTAGCCTGGCTCTGAATCGGCGACAGTGTTGACTCATTTGACTCACAGATGAAAACACAATTGTCACTAATTTGTTCACAACGAGAAAATTGAGAAAACTTCTAAGCGTCACTTCATTATTCCATAATCATCTCACATTAGGCTCGACGGAGGTGTCTTTCCTGGATTGCTCAGCTTTTCACCTCTGCTTGTACGACATGAAGGTCACAGCACACAAGGCTCAATGCGGGCCAGCACTCAGCAGAGAGACAGGTTGGAATGGCTGAACTCCATCTCCAAGAGGACAGCAGAGTGCCACTGTCACAGGGAGTATATACCCTCTCCACCACCGAGAGCGGTCAAGTGGAAGGGGCCAGCCCTTGACCGTGTGTGTGTGTGTGTGTGTGTGTGTGCGCGTGTGTGCAGAAGGAGCAGTCTGGAGCGCATGCCTGGGGCTATGGCCTCTTTGACGTGATAGATTCCCTTCCCAGCCTGCAAAGCCAGGAGGGAGCCAGTCAACATCCTGCCTCATGCCCTGCTGTTTATCTTCCAAAATCTGGTGGCGGGTTGCATCCTCTGGGCCTGCCCCAGCCTCTCCGCTCTCACCGTAATCACCATAACTTATGGTGACATAAATGACCATGCGCTTTCTAATGTTTTTGTTAGATTGAAAGATCACTGCACTAAAGTAGATTTTTTTTCCCGTGGATTTCCAGCTATTGAGCTGGAAACACAGTAAGCTGCAAGTGGTATTTATATGGGGATGCAGATGCTCACTGTGCTTTAACAGATTCAAGCTGAATCAGGTTTTCTAGGAAAAAACAAGGTAGATAGCTGAGAGCTTTGAGATCATAGCCTCATATTGAAAAGAAAGAGAACTGGGAAGGGAAAAAATTCAATTCCAAATCTGTGGCTTCAAAAGTGGATGGAAGTTGAATGCAAATAAAGTTCAGTTTCTCTGTGTTGTGATTTATCACTGTGCCAAGCAGTAGTGCTGGGGCATTGCGGTGTATTGAACGGAATGACTCTCCTCACATATTGGAAAAGCAACTCAACAACAAAGCACAGGAAAAATGGAGCCAGACAGATGGATGACCTTCAGTGCTCCTTGGTGGAAATAGGTAGAGGAATTTGTTCATCAAATAATTGTCTGGAAAGCCTATCTATGCTTAAAAAAAAAAAACACACTGGCCACTAGTCACTTTTTTGTCAAATAAAACAAAATGAGGGGATAAATCTAATGAATGATGGAGCTCAAACAATAAACAAAACAATAAATGTGGGTGAGTATGTGCCATTTTTTAACAATGTCTGTACAGAATGACAATGCTTTGTGTGTTTTATCTTTTCATGAAAAATTGAGGCCATTCAACATACGTCACAGTCTGTATCAGTCTCTAAAGAGCGAGAATACAAATGCACGTCCTTCTTATCAAGGGCCACATTACGGATGCACCATGGCCAAATCCTAACATAGCATTTGACATTATTCTGTAGCACAATGAGATTGCAGTACTCCACCCATGCCGCTGGTAAACAAGCCTATTGTGTACAGTAACTGTGTACTCAAAAGCCTTTCAGCGTTTCAGCTAAAATGCCAAGTTTCTGCTAAAATGCACATTTTGCAAGTCCCTATCCCTGGTTTCCTCTATCTACAGATAACACAGAATCTAACGAGGGTTTACCACCGTCCATCGATTGCCCAAATGGTCAAATGCATGGGGAATTGGAGCTTAGTTGTTGTTTGTTTTAGCCATTACTTTGTTGTTTGTTTGTGGACTACTGGGATGTTGTACTATTCAGCAGATCAATCAACATTCAGTTAAAAAAAAAAAACAATCAACTGCCCAACATACTGCAAATAAAAAGGCAAGTCAGCTATAGGCCCTGTGTTTCACTACACTCTGAGCGTCTCATTTTGTGCTCATTCAAAAATCCCAGCGACCAGGATTGATTGAATAGGGCCCTGTGTTTTCCATCTCTCTTCTCTCCATATAATTCTTCGGTGATGAGTGATGTCACCATTGCTCTGCTATGGGTGAGCTTCAATCTCCGTGCCCAATGACTGCACCAGAGAGCAATCCTTCAACAACACCCCTGGCATCAATCTTGCTGGAAGCAGTTGGCAATGAACCTGGACTGCCTTGAAAAGTTCTCTGGCTGACAGCTTCCATGATCAGCCGTCACAGCTGGCTGTCTGATTCATACCTGAACGCCATATGAGGAGAGAGAGAGAGGTCACCCTTCTGCTTTGCTTTCATGTGAGCGTTCACTCTGGCGAACAACAGTGCTCTCAACCCTCTCTCAAAAAATTCCATGAATATAAAAAAAATGGGGATAACCTATCAAACAGCAGAAAGTCTTGCGGTAAACATCAGAGAATAAACGCACATCAGTTTTCGTATTGACCTTATGTGACTAAGTAACAAGGATGCTGGCCAGCTGTCACTGCTGTGTGTTCACCTCTAGTGTAGAAGACAACACTGTATTTACAGTAGAAAGGGATGATGCTTGTCAAGGTCAGTTAAAGGGCAAACAACCCCTTTTCTATTCTATATTTTAGTTCCAATGAATGCCTTAGCTACCGCAGCAGTGTAATGTTAACGATGCAGTCATTTTTTATTTACTTCGGCTCACAAAGGCAAACTAACCTGAATGAAGTGCACAAACCTTAAAAGGGAATTAAGTAATTTACTGACCTCCATCAGCGAAAGGAGGAATTGCAACAACATTAGAACAGCAAATGTAACCACTGTTGGTGACCAAGGAATTGCTGCAACATCAACAGGTCAGATCCAACAGAATCATCTTGTGAAGAGGTATTACATCACTATACAAAATACTGTGATAATGCTTTGTCTTTTGCTTTTTTGGCTTGAGACCACCAGTCGGTTTCTTGTAGCGCCGTCCAGTACGGGCCGGAAAGTGAGTTTTGAAAGCCAGAAATCGAAGCAACTGGCAAAGCAGTTGTTGAGTCATCGGCAACCCTTTCAAACCACAGCGGACATGTGATGGTCAAAATCTTACTTCCTGCACCTTTAATATTCTCAAACTAGAGGTCATAACTGATGAAAACAGCTGTCCTTGAAAATAATGTTGTTTTAATCAAACATGAAGCAGGGCAGGGCGTTGCATGCTCAGCCAAGTAAAGGCTAAATAAAATAAAATGCATGAAACCATGATCCTCGCACATACTCTCACCGGCCACTTTATTAGGTACACCTGTTCAATTGCTTGTTTACACAAATAGCTCATCAGCCAATCACATGGCCGCAACTCAATGCATTTAGGCATGTAGACGTGGTCAAGACAACTTGCTGAAGTTCAAACCGAGCATCAGAATGGGGAAGAAAGGGGATTTAAGTGACTTTGAACGTGGCATGGTTGTTGGTGCCAGACAGGCTGGTCTGAGTATTTCAGAAATTGCTGATCTACTGGGATTTTCATGCACAACCATCTCTAGGGTTTACAGAGAATGGTCCGAAAAAGAGAAAATATCCAGTGAGCAGCAGTTGTGTGGACGAAAATGCCTTGTTGATGTCAGAGGTCAGAGGAGAATGGACAGACTGGTTCGAGATGATAGATAGGCAACAGTAACTCAAATAACCACTCGTTA
>OOFE01051234.1:48846-58921 GCA_900323365.1 Monocentris japonica | reverse complement strand
TGGGACCGGCAACGACCAGCTAGGCCCCAAAAGACGGAGTCTCAGGCTAATAGGCTACATTTAAGTTAGCAGTCTCTGTCAAAGTGGGAGCCGCCGGTCTTTTGGTCTCAACACTGAACTAAACTACTTGACTAAACTAGAAAGTTGGCGCTGCTGCGATATAAAGGTAAGCGATGCGCTCGCTCCTGTCCTAACGAAAAATCACTCTAGTCCCTATAGTATTCTATTAGGCACTTACAGTGTATATGTGGCACTGAAAAATGAGTTTATAGTCACTTTAACGTACTTTCTGGTGTTCTCTCTCTCTCTTTCTCTCTCTCTCTTTCTCTCTCTCTCGGGCGCGCGCGTTATTTTGTATAGATATTATATATACGGCAGTTGATTGTTTTTTCAGTAATATTATGTGTCCTTCTAAACTTTTTCTTTTCGTAAGGTTGCTGTTTGTTGACAACACTGATGCACAACAACCTACCACACTCAACGTTTGAGTATTTTGTAGATGCAGTCCTACTATACATTTAAATGATAGTTTCATAGATACTTTATTCTGCAACAGCACAATCCGTCGCAGTGTTAAAAAAATCACTTCCTTGTGCTTAGAGATTATTTGGCCATAACATTTTTTCTGTTGTCTACCGATGAGACTGAGGTATGAAGTTAGTAATCACTCTTATTGTTATTATTAGTCTGATATATATTTTGAGTGGTCTTCTAAAGGTTAGAAATAGCTATTATGGCAGTTCTACTTTATGTGATAATGAACAGTAGAGAGGGGTACAAAATGTGAGTTCCTTAAAAGTAGCAATGGGCGTGGGCACACGTATTACCCACTCTGGCCTTGATAACAATACTAATTTTGTTGATGTGAGCAAAAATACAACCTTTTCCCCAGACGCTTTGTTAGTAATGGCTGCCTGTGGTAGATTCATTTTGAGAGAGTAAAAAACATGCCTCCTACGTAATTTTTTTCTGGCATAATGAACTTTGAGCACTCTTTTCCATGTCTGTTTTTTATGGTCACAGAAAAAAACAAATGAATCATATTGTGAAATCTCTCTCCACCCTGTGTGCCTCCTCCGTCTGTGAGTAGGGTACACATTGAAAGTACTGCAGCCTCACTGTGTACATTGTTGATCCAATTGGTGGGTGACTCTATGTTCCAGGGTTGGGACGCACCCAGTTCCCACTTGAACACAAGGACTGAATGAACTGACGGGACAGCTGGATCCTTCTGGAGAACAGCACAGCGGAGCCTCAAGCAGCCTGAGGTGAGAACCTGCGTTATAGGTTGATTATAGCACTGGAGGATTCATGAATGAGCCTAACTGTGTGTGAAGCATCTTATCATGGCGTTTCCCTTCTCGCTGACAGCTTCACCACTTCTCTGCAACAATGGGTGACTTCGGGGAGGACTTTGGAAACTACAGCTATGAAGATTACCTGGAGTATGGAGACTTTGAAGAACCTAAAGCAGACTACAGTCAGAGAGAAACTATGCACATCATTTCGGTAGTCATCTATAGTGTTTCCTTTGTGCTTGGTCTGATTGGAAACGGAATTGTCATTTGGGTGACGGCGTGTAAAAGCAAAAGGACTGTCAACAGCATATGGTTGCTCAACTTAGCAATGGCAGACTTTGTATTTGTGCTTTTTTTACCCTTCTCCATCGATTATGTGCTGCGGGACTTCCACTGGGGCTTCGGTTTGATAATGTGCAAACTTAACTCATTTGTATCTGTGATGAACATGTATGCCAGTGTGCTCTTTCTCACAGTGCTCAGCATAGACCGGTATGTGTCACTGGTCCACCTCAGCTGGTCTCAGAGGTATCGCACCGTGGAGAGAGCCTGGATCGTGTGCACTTGCATATGGGCGCTATCTGCAACCCTGAGCTGCCCTACTCTGATCTTCCGCGACACCATGCGCTTACATGACAAGGTGGTGTGCTTCAACAACTTCTACGTACAGGATGGGCATGCAGCAGCTGTGAGACACGTTATAATGGTGGCCATCCGTACCTCGGTGGGCTTTCTCCTGCCCTTTAGTGCTATAAGCGTGACTGGGATACTCTTGTCAGTCAAAGTGAATCGGTCCGGCGGTTCCGTTCGCCTGTCTAGCTTCTCCAAAACAGTTTCCGCCGTAATTCTGGCCTTCTTTTTATGCTGGGCGCCCTTCCACACCTTCAGTTTGATGGAGTTGTCCATGCATTCCTCACTGTACCTACACTATGTGCTGAAAACTGGCTTTCCACTTGCCACCAGCTTAGCCTTTTTCAACAGTTGCATCAACCCCTTGCTCTACATGCTGCTGGGCAAAAAGGTTCGTCACATCCTGAAGCGTGCATGCCTGGACATCACTAAGAGTTCACTGAGAGAGCTCAGCCAGTCAGTCTCTGCAACTGAGACTGTGTCTGTACCAGAGGGCCTTCAAGAGAGTCCCCCAGAGTCTGTTGAATCATCAGCTCTATGATTGCAATAGTCTTCCATGAAAAACAAAGGGTAAGGTTGACTATTATTTGAGAGCAGACGTGGAAGATTATCATAGCTGTTCTTTTCAGCTGCAGTGTTAAGATTTTCCGAGTTTCATTTGCGCAATTACGGCCACATCAGCTGACTGTAAATTGAGCCAATGGAAAAGTAGGTTGGACTCTGCATAACTTGCACATGAAATGAGTATCTTTCCAATGATCTGGCAAATGACTGAGCTTCATAACCCAGGCGATCTAAGTTCAAATATATCTTATATACGCACCTTATTTTTATTGTACTCTTTTGAACTGAGGGCATTTACTCATTTTACCTCTGAACCTCAGTTCCCGCAGATCTGAAACAATGCAGGTGTCCACTGTACTCTCCCTCTAGTTGTCTGTGTTTTTGTAACTATATGTAGACCTACAGACTAGACTCACTTATTAATGTCTGTTTAGGAGAGATTTATTAATATTTGATAGTTGTGTAAACGTCCCCAATTCTAATATATTCAAAGTAAATAGCCTGTGCTTCAATAAATGCGTTCTTTTGAGCATATGCCTTCTGTCTCAATATGTTCTTTGTATTTACCGCTTTGATGTGAACAGATTTTGTCTTTGCAACCTAATTCATGAATAGGCTTTAAAGTTTTGGGCATATAGGCTAGATTTCCAAGATGATCCAAGCCTATATCTTATTTTACACACGTAAATCGCCTGACAGAAACCAGATGTGCATTTCCTGTTCTTTTCCTGAGGGTCTGTTTAGAAATGCAGCTATTTATGTTATTTACCGCTGGTGAACTCCAACAAAATCGGGGTGGAGGAGGCACAACACCCAATGCCCTTCCTTGACAACTACAGTCAAGGTGCCCTTGAGCAAGGCACTTTACCCCCAATTATTCCAGTGGACCCCCTCTACTCCTGCAGCTACACTCCCAGTCTGTTGAGGTTAAAAGGAAGGTGTTTCCTAATTGACTTTCCTGCACCAGTAAGGGTTTTAAAAAATCAATGATCCACAGGATGAATTGTCACCTTAAACACATTTTTAGAAGCACAGTTTAGTTTTACTGAAGCACATTGTGCAAGTTTTAAACTCCTTTTAATGCCTGTAAAGGCTTTTCAACAAACTAGACTGCCATTTTTCCTATTTTGATTGTTTGCGATTCAGATCAGGGATTCAGTTTATGTACATTACCCAATAATTCTCCTCACTTTTCTCATGTAAATTAATATGTTTTATTTCAATCTTGACGATGAAATGAGAGGGAGCAGAGCGGGAAAAACACAGGAAAAAATGTCCTACTCGTTTCCTTCCTATTTCTTCTCCTGCTCCTACTATGCCCATAGTATGTCAGTTTGATGCAGAGTGTGTCCCCTCCCCAAAAATGAAATAAAACCTGCGCCCTTGACTATTAGTGTTATTGCCACTTCACCACAGGCTGCTAGGCTAATGCAATAGTTGACTATCAGTAGTTAAAGGAAAGTAGCTTGTTTGAGGATTATGGATTATCTAATCCGTGACGCAGCAGTATAGAGACAGTGAGCAATCTTCGTAGCATTCAACCCGGGGGGAGTGAAGAAAGCATCGGCAAGGTACGCGTCTCTTCAGATATTTAGCAAATAATAAAGTTAACATGTAAGTATGTATAGCCCGAACGTTACCACAAAATCAACTTTAGAAATCGCCTGCTAAAAATGTAGCTGTTATCCAGGCTAAACTTGGGCTAACGCTAACTTTAGCTTGTTTGCTAGTTTGCGTTAATTTAATGTTTGTCATGTTATAGTGTCAATCCCGTTTCTCACTGTCGTAACTGCTGCAGCTGAATGGATATCACTGAGAGTAATATGACAGCGAACACAATAATGTCAATGTTAGCTAACGTTAGTTTGGCCATCACTGCATCCAAGTTACTGGGTGATATAACGTTATTGGGTGATATATTGATGGGCATCCAGCGTGATGCCGGGGTGTCAAACCGGACATGTTATGGTTATGAATTTTAGTGCGGTAACGTTGTAGATTATTATGTAAGAGAAATGTGTCGCATTTCTGAGTAGTCGCAACAGAGAGCGGCTGGGGCTGTCGGCTCTCCAGTGACAACCCAGACTTTTGTTTTTGTTTTCGTAGTTTAATGGAGGATGTAACGTTATCGTGCTCCAGCGTTGCTCGTCTTACAACCAAGCTAGCATGTATTTTAAACCCCCTCTATCAGGTTAGTCAAGCAGTGGCCATCCATTCACCAACACAAAATCATGTTATCTTCTGCCTCTCTCTCTATTTTTTAGCATGTTGCGTTTGCCTGCAGTGAGCCGGACTCTCTCAGGAGTGTGTCTTACCAAAGGAAACTCTGCTGCCACTAATAATGGTAATAATATACATTTTCATCAACTGATCATTCTTTTGTCCCTTATATTACTTTGTGTGACTTATAATTCTGCAGAACATTCAGTATTCTACTAGCTCCTGTCACTTGATTCATCTGATGGATTATCAACACGATGACAGATTTGCCAGGTAGCACATTGGTGCCAGGCTGTTGCTGGATTTGTAGTACAGGTGCCTAGTTTGAAGAATCTGTCATTGTTATGGAATAGCAATAATGAATCTGAATGTATGGTGTTATATGAATGATAAAGGGTGTGACAATGTTCTATAACAAAGGTGATTGGAGTAGTCATTATATGAAAACAAAAGGGAAAGGTTATATAAGAGGGCCTTCTGTTTTTGCTTGCAGCTCGTTGTGCAGCCACTGCAGCCAAGGCTGCAGCCAGCAATCTCTTGGAAGTGTTTGTGGATGGGGAGCCTGTCATGGTGGAGCCTGGAACCACTGTGATGCAGGTAATATGGGATTTTCATGTATTTTGTGTGTTACTTAAGGTAGCCCAATACTTCGCTCTACATCTTGAGTCAATATATTGGATTCAACACTGTGATTAAATCCCGTCATAGGCATGTGAGAAGATGGGAATACAGATTCCCCGCTTTTGCTACCACGAGCGCCTGTCTGTTGCTGGGAACTGTCGGATGTGTCTGGTGGAGATAGAGAAAGTCCCAAAGGTATGATGTGGTCTGAATTTGTGTGTTGTTTCTCCTTTGAGTGGCCATGTTTTTCAATCCCATGTGTATAGCCTTACAGCTCGGTATAGCCTTGCTCAATTTTGCTCTTGTTTCTGAGATTAGACTAGGCCTACTTTCAAAATTGTCAGTAATTGATTTTTCATTCATCATCCAGCCAGTGGCAGCATGTGCCATGCCAGTCATGAAGGGGTGGAATATTCTAACTGACTCTGACAAAACCAGAAAGGCCAGGTAGGGTCAGCTTCACAAATACAGACTAAAGTATAGACTTTGTGGTGTACTCATGTTATATTCTACATGCTATATAGTCACTATTGCCCTGTAATTATGCCAAGTTGTAAGAAGGGTCAGGGTGGGCCTTTATTGTTTTGTGCTGATGATCAGTCACTCTTTTATTGCTTTTACATTGGATCATGCCTAGAGAGGGAGAAAGTTACTCAGTTCAACTTAAAAAATGGTGTTTCATTTTCCACAGAGAGGGTGTGATGGAATTCCTGCTGGCAAACCACCCATTAGATTGTCCAATTTGTGACCAGGGTGGAGAATGTGATCTCCAGGTAAATATAACATACAGTTGTGAGAAAAGGTTTGTGAACCCTTTTGAATTGCCTGCATTCCTGTATACGGTCTGATCATCATCTAAGTCATACAAAATAGATAAACACAATATGATTTAACAAATAACACATACACAATAGTACTATTACATGTTCTTATTGCACATACTGTTCAAGCTCCAATTTAAAGGGGTTCACAAACTTTTTCTCGCAGCGGTAACTGTGTTTTGAAAACCAATTTCATGATTAACATGAGTTATCATTGTGTGAAGGACCAGTCCATGCAGTTTGGCAGTGACAGGAGCCGCTTCACAGAGGGCAAAAGGGCTGTGGAAGACAAGAACATTGGTCCCCTTATCAAAACTATTATGACTCGCTGTATCCAGTGCACTCGCTGTGTGCGGTAAGTCACACTCAGGTGGCTAGGGTCAGTTGAGCCACTGCTTTAAAGTTCAACATATAACTAAGCATTACATCAAATTGCAAATTGTTTTTTTTCTTCCTACAGATTTGCCAGTGAGATTGCAGGTGTGGAGGACCTGGGTACCACTGGCAGGGGCAATGACTTGCAGATTGGGACGTATGTGGAGAAGATGTTTATGTCGGAGTTGTCCGGGAATGTGATTGACATATGCCCAGTGGGGGCCCTCACTTCCAAACCATATGCCTTCACTGCTCGCCCTTGGGAGACCAGGTTTTTGGATCATGCTCTACATATTGCGCCACTGGGATCGTCTGATATAGTCAACTAATATGGTTTTTCGGGTCACAATTTTTTTTTTTTTTAACCCTTCTGTATGTTCTTTGGTTTTCTACAGGCAGACTGAATCTATTGATGTTCTTGATGCTGTGGGCAGCAACATTGTGGTGAGCACCCGCGGTGGAGAGGTGATGAGAGTTCTGCCTCGTCTGAATGAGGATATCAATGAGGAGTGGATCTCAGACAAAACCAGGTTATTTTCCAGTCACACAAGGCCCACATTATATCCATAACTGTGATTTGTTCATGATACCTGAATCAATGCTGAACTCCTCTTCCTTCCTGGCAGGTTTGCTTATGATGGACTCAAGCGGCAGAGGCTCACTCAGCCAATGGTGAAGAATGAGTCTGGGCAGTTGGTAGCCACTAGCTGGGAAGATGTGCTGACTCGAGTTGCTGGAGCAGTATGCGATTCATGATGAAGTCTGAAAATATCAGACCTCCCTCTACTGTTGAATTGACACAGTCAGTGTTAATTCAGGACCCTGTGGTTTCAGTCCATTCTGGCCTCAATAGCATCTGCTTTCTCTTACAGTTGCAGGGAGTTCAAGGCAATGAGGTAGCTGCTGTTGTCGGAGGCTTGGTGGATGCAGAGGCTCTCGTTGCCCTGAAAGACATGCTGAACCGTTTGAACAGTGACAACCTGTGCACTGAGGAGATGTTCCCTATGGCTGGGGCTGGGTAAGACCATACAGAGAGGAATAATGACTGTGGTGTGCAGCCAGTTTAACTAGCATTGATGTAAAGTTCCTTATGTTGACCTTGCCTTTGATAGATCTGACCTGCGTTCAAACTACCTACTGAACACCGGGATTGCTGGCATTGAAGAAGCTGACCTACTGCTTCTGGTTGGAACCAACCCACGCTATGAGGCTCCGCTGTTTAATGCACGAATCAGAAAGAGGTAGCTTAGAGGCTGTAGCGGGGGGTTAAAGTGCGGTGAATGACTCAGGAATTTACATGAAATAAGTCATTGCTGCAGCGCCTCACGCTCCAGATTTCCTGCTTCATTTACTTCTAAGTCTGAGGGGTGTTGCCTCAGCAGTGCCCGGCGTTTCATACTAGCTTGGTGTCTCTCCTTTAGCTGGCTTCACAATGAGCTGCAAGTGGCTCTAGTGGGACGGGAGGTGGACCTAAGCTACACGTATGACCATCTCGGGGAGTCTGCCAAGGTTCTTCAAGAAATTGCAGCGGGAACTCACCCTTTCTGCAAGGTAACCGTGTATTCATCTTATGTACTTGAAGGAGTTCAGTCAGTAACATGATGTTTGCTATCAGTCAACTTATGTGTGTCATATCTCCTCTCGTAGGTCTTGGCTAAAGCAAAGCGCCCTGTTGTTGTGGTTGGCAGTAGTTCCCTGCAAAGAGAGGATGGGGCTGCGATAATGGCCGTTGTGTCTACGATTTCCCAGAATGCTCGGGTTAGCAGCGGAGTGGATGGAAGCTGGAAGGTTCTCAATGTGCTTCACAGGTCATAGGTTTGGCAAATTAGTGTGAAAGCTTTTGACGACAGTATGATGTTTGGCAGGGGTTTTCACAGCAGTGCTATTTTGTCTGTCTCTGCAGGGTTGCCAGTCAAGTGGCTGCGCTTGATCTTGGGTACAAGCCAGGGGTGGAGGCTATCAGGGAGAACCCACCTAAAGTTCTGTTCCTGCTAGGCGCTGATGCAGGCTGCATCACTCGCCAAGACCTCCCTAAGGATAGCTTAATCATTTATCAAGGTCAGCCATATTACTCCCCTACTCCCTGTTGCATATTTATTTACAGTACTGTGCAAAAGTTAAACAATGTAAAACAATTCCATAAAGCAAACATTTCTCTGTAACATTACATTTTTTTGGAAAATGAATATTTGGAAATCTCAAATTTGCTCTTTCCTACTGACACACTAATGCAGAAAACAAAAAAATAAACAACTAAGACCAAATTTATGTAAAGCCGAAGCATTTTGCACAGTACTGTATATTTATTTTTTAATTTATATTTATATAAGGCCTTTGAATGAGGCAGTCTAATGACTGGCAAATAATGTTGTGCACATATATATGTGACTTTTAGGGTCCATTTATACCAATGCTCTGTTCCATTACTGCCCAGGTCACCATGGGGATGTCGGTGCACCAATGGCTGACATGATACTTCCTGGAGCTGCATACACAGAGAAATGTAGCACCTATGTGAACACTGAGGGCCGTGCCCAGCAGACAAGGGTGGCTGTGACTGCTCCAGGCATGGCCAGGGAAGACTGGAAGATCATCAGAGCCATTTCTGAGGTGAGCTCCAATTTAAAAATAAATAAATAAATAAATAAAAAATAAAAAAATAACCATGTGTTATGTTCAGTAGTAAGAAATTAGACTAGATTTTGTTTTTCTCTTTTTTTCTCTTTCTTCAAGCTTGCTGGAGTGACTCTGCCCTATGACACCCTTGATGAAGTGCGTACTAGGTTGGCAGAGGTTTCCCCAAACCTGGTGCGATACGATGACGTTGAGGAGGCCAACTACTTTAAGCAGGCTAACGAGCTGTCTAAGGTCGGCTATAATCTTCCACCAGCACAAGTTGATCATAGAGAAGGCACTGTTTGAGCTTTAGTTTCAGGTTAGATTCAACATGTCAGCTTGCTTCATTCTGTTCTCTGCGATGATGGTGTTTTGTCACTGTGTTTTGTGTCTCTCAGGCAGTGAACCAGGCTGTCCTCACTGAACCTTTAATCCCTCCACAGCTCACTGTGAAAGACTTCTATATGACAGGTAGGCCACTGATACTGTTTCCCCTATTATTAAATAAGTGGAATGGGCCTTCGCTGTCAAGAGAGGCTGCCACCACACCAAAAGTAATTTCAGCGTTTTTGGATTCAAGGGAGAGGTTTAGTGTCACCTAGTCTAAATGTTATTTCAGACGCCTCTCCACCCTGCCAAAATTCTCTAGGAGACACTGCTCTAGTCTATCAATTCCTTCATTTCAAAAGAATTATTACACTTATATGTAAGCAAAATATACACACCTGCTCAGATGTATAATCAAAAGCATGAGTACATTTGACAAAAGTTGGTGCTGTAGACCAGGCCTCTCACAGCTGAAAATGTTGATATCTTAATTCTGCAACTGCACAGACATCTTAATGCAGGTTAGTATGTTAGTTCTATAATATGCATTGCTGAGGAGTTATCTACTACCGTAAAACTCAAGTGCAAATAAATATATTTCCT